>JAQQSZ010018286.1:0-10609 GCA_028646595.1 Phalanger gymnotis | reverse complement strand
TAGAAGCTAGTGACTTTATCAGAAATCAAGAAATTATTAAAGAGAACCAAAAGAATGAAAAAATGGAAGACAATGTGAAATATCTCATTGGAAAAACCACTGACCATTATTGTTGCACTGATGTTCCATGGTGTTCAGTCATGAAATACCCTAGTTTCCAAAGAATTAAAGTTGCAGGTCACTCAAAGGAAAGTGGAAAATACATAGTGGGCCTGAGCAGATTGAGTATGTTAATGAAGAAGGTTTGTTCAGGAAGTATGGTATGAAAGTACCAGAGAAACATGTGATTGGAAAAGGAAGTAGGCCAATTATATAGAATGAGCAATTGTTAACTAACAGAGAGTCTACGTAATACATTGGTAGCTTTAATATATCAAAAGATCTAGAAGACCCCAGCATGTTGGGTAGACCTGCAATGGAGTATTTATGGAAGGTATGCACAAAAGTCCCACAGAATGCATAGGTGGGTTACGATCCATATCACTGGAGGGAATATCACTATTGAAAAGATCCCTATCCATCGAGGGATCAAAACATCAAGGAATATATACACATCTAAAACGAGTCATAAATATTTACTTGAAGCTGAGTGAGAGAGATTTACCAGAATACTGAGCAGGTTTTGGCCATTTCTCGTAGGGCAGAAGTTCTTAATCTGGAGTCTATAAACTTGGCCTTTTCTTTTTAATTTTGATTACTGTATTTTGATATAATTGGTTTCCTTTGTAATTCTATGTATTTTATTTTATGCATTTAAAAACATTCTAAGAAGAGGTGGCTGGGCTTTTTTTTTTTCCAGATTGCCTAAAGCATCCTTGATACAAAAAAAGGTTACGGACCCTTAATATAGAGTGATCTGTAGTTTTTTTTTCAATATAAGGCATCACAGTGAGGTTTCCTAAGACTGTATAAAGTCTATATAATCAAGAACAACATTCCACATCATCTTAGGGAGAAATTAAGAGTTAATGCCATATCATCAGTATGGAGATGAAAATATAGATATGCTAAGATATGGGCTTAAGCAAATACATCAAACAAGCGTGCAAATACAACATACAAGAGTATGGAGGAGAAAAATGGAGGCAAGATAAAGGTCTTATTTCTATGGTATACAGGGAAATGATTCAAATTTATAAGAACAAGAACCATTCCACAATTGATAAAATGTGAAAAGATATGAAACATATACTTTTCATAGGAAGAAATCTAAGCTATCAATAGCCATATTTTAAAGAACACCCTAAATAATAATTTTTATTACATTTTAAGTTCTGAACTGTCTCCTTCTTTCCCCACATCATGCTAGAGAAGGCCACAATTTGACACAGATATATAAATATATGTAAAAACCATACTATGCATACTTGTATTTATCAGTTCTTTCTCTGGAAGTGAATGGCATCATCCTTCATGTGAATAAGTCATTTTAACTATTATAAACACTTAAATCAACTATGGAGGACCTATGAAGGAAGATGCTATCCACCTCCAGAGAAAGAAATGATAAATATAAGTACGTATAGTATGGGAGAGGAGCGAAAATGTAACTTACCTACTCTTTTGAACAGTGAGGGTCATGGTAGTCTATTACCTAAATTGGTGATAAAGTCAGGCTGAACTAATTATCTGTACTGATTGGTAGAACACATGGTTCATCAATGAAACATTTAATACATACAGAAGAAAACAAAAATAAAGTCAAAAGGGGGTACAGTATAACTTTGTTACTACCATATCAAATTTAATACAAACTACTCATGGAGTATCTGTAAACTCAAAGCAAAGTAGGAAACTAAGTCAACTGTGGAGAGTTCAGGCACATAAGAGAGGGGTGGTTGGGAGTGTCTCAAGGTGATTCAAGGGTCAGTCAGTCAATTAGCCTTTATTAAGTGACTGTGAGTTATAGAGCACAGCTTTTGGTCTCTGCCCCATGACCATTTGAGGTACATTGAGATGCATTAGGGAAGGTTAGGAGGGCTCACATTAGTGACATGTACCAATACCAGGCATATTTGCCTCTTAACTAGGACTCTGTTTACACGTCAATGGCCCTCCTCTGCCTGACTGGAGCTTTGATTTTCCACTATTGAAGGATTGCGAATTAATCCACTTATTGGTCCTGAAAGACAGGTCAGTGAGGTTTGCCCATTAATGAAATGAAGAAATATAGATAATGAGAGAAGAATCATTTATTTGGGAGTTTTACAGATTGCTTCTCTTCCTTTGGTATTATGCAGGTTATTGTTATACAGATGGTTGGTGAGTGACTCTCCTTTATTTCCAGTGAGAACAAAACAGAGGGTAGGGATTTAAGTCAATCTTGAGGGATTTAGGTTAGATATGAGGAAGTAAAGAGAAACTCTTCTGACAGGGTTATTAAGTGCCATCTTTAAACAGAAACTAGTACTAAGGTACTTAACTCACATTGAGTTGTTTTGAGACAGGTTCTCAAGTCACTTAAACCTCTGTTTGCCTCAGTTCTCTCAACTATAAATTGGAGATAATCTTAACACCTACTTTGCAGGTTATTGTAAGGATCAAGTGATCTTTACAAAAGGATCAAATTTGTAGAGTGCCTCATGGATTGTTATAAGGCTCAGATTACCTAGTACATGTAAATTTCTTGGAGCTGGACTGACACACAGGATTCATGTCTAGATTGGCTTAGGAAATTGAATTTGGATTCATAATGCTGAAGGAGTCATCTATAAATTACCAAGATCATTTAGAACCAGGATTATTCCAGATTTAAGTGAGTGCAATATTCCAATAAAACCCCTGAGGAAGAGCTGCTTGTGAGGGAGAGAGAAGGAGAAGCCTCAACTTTGACTTCTGTCTAGGTTTCCTTCCACCATCACCCTCCATTTTTGACCAAAGGAGGACCTTGTGAGCTTTGAAGGGTTGAGAGGATTTCTGACTTTCCCATCTTTCCTTCGGTATCCTATTAATATATCAGATAAAAGGCAGTGTCTATATTAGAAGCCAAAAACATAGTGGATTCATCTTCCTATAAGGATCCTGGCAAAGAAGCCGCATTGTGCCTAAGGGGAACATCTTGAGCACCCCACAAAGGTACACTCTTCATCCCACCCTTCTGGCAACTAAGAACTGGGAAGTACTCATTTGCCACATGTGCTTTCAAAGCTTGGTCCCACTTTCTCCTGGAATCTACATGTATTGGTGAGATAATGTGTCACTTTCTTTTTTGAGGGAAGACATTTTATATCAACTGTTCTAATGTGCCACCTTAGCAAATATTGCCTTTCTAAAAACTACTTATGCCAGGCTGATTATATAATTCTCAACCAATAATAATGGCAGAAAGCACACTGGTAGGGACTTATGAACTATATAAGACTGGAAATATAACCCCCACCCCAACTCCTTAGCACTACCCCTTATGAATCTTGAGGGGATGTGTAGCCACACTCAGGGAACCTGACTCATAAGGATGAATAGGAGTTGAGATAGGTGCCTCAAAGTATGCGTTATATTTATATGAAGTGCTATGTGTCACCATTATTATTAGTAGTATTACAAATAAAAATATAGATAGAACATAGGGTGTCTTCTGTAGACAATAATTGTCTCCTGAATAGTAACTTCCTTATTGACTCCACAAAACACCTCATACTGTTGTTTTATCAACCTCTCCTAGACTAATTCTACATTGGGATTAATGTCATTACAAAATTGTTTATGTCTTTAACATGGGACTCATTTGTCCCTAAGAATGCTTTGTCCTCCCTTATTTTCCAATAACCATTAGCCAAGAAATATTCATCAACTTGGTTGTCTTTTTTTCTTCTAGATGATGATGTCAATCTCATGCACCATTTGCCTTTAAGTCATTTAATTATGGCTCCTCTTTGTCAAGGATGGGGAGCTAAAAGGAACAGCTCACAGAGATTTTGAACTTGGATTTTAACCTATCTTTTGGCCCAGTGACTGCTTCAATTCTGGAGACACGAAATTTTTACTACATTTGGTGAAAAGGAGAGAATGAAAAGTAGGCAAGCCAAATAAATTGCAGTGATTCACTGGGCTGAAAGTTAGCTTATTATTAAAAGTTGATTAATAGTCAGACTAGTCTGGAAAAGATTTTTGAATTGTTAAGAAATTGATTAAAATGTTCATGATCTTTGATTTAGAGATTCCTTTGCTAGATATATACCCCAAAGAGATGAAGGGTAAAAAGAGAGGTCTCATAATACACCTACATATTTGTAGCAACATTTTTTCAAAATAGCAAAGAACTAGAAATAAAGTAAATGCCCATTTATTGGGGTATAGTTAAGTTGTGGTGCATGAATGTAATAAAATCTTGTTATTGTTATCATTCAGTTGTGTTAACTCTTTGTGACCCCATGGACCATAGCATGCCTGGCCCATCTATCCTCCACTATCTCTTGAAGTCTGTCCAAGTTTATGTTCATTGTTTGCATGATACTATCTATCTATCTCATGCTCTGCCATTCTCTTTTCCTTTTTATTTCAATCTTTTCCAAAATCAAGTTCTTTTCCAACAAGTCCAGTTTTCTCATTATGTGGCCAAAGTATTTAAGCTTCAGCTTCAGTATTTGACTTAGCAGTGAAGAGCCTGAAATAATTTCTTTAAGTATTGACTGATCTGGCCTCCTTACTGTCCAAGGGACTCTCAAAAGTCTTCTCTAGTACCGCAATTCAAAAGCATCAATTGTGTGGCACTCGGCTTTCCTTATAGTCCAACTCTCACAGCCATACATTGATACTGGTAAACCATAATTTTGATTATACAGACCTTTGTTAGAAAAGTATCATCTCTGATATTTAGTATGCCATCCATATTTACTATAGCTTTCCTTTTAAGATGTGTAGCTTTTTCCTTCTATGTGTAGCTCTCTGCTGGGCTCTGAGGGTCAGCGCCCTTGGAAAGTTCTGGAACTGATGTTCTTTGGTGAGGCCTCACCTCCTAATGCCAATGTAGATGTCAGTCACTGCAGCTCCTGGGACACTGCTACCAATGGCAATGGTAGCCCAAACCTTAACACTTCAAATATCACAAGCTTATCCTCTGGTCAAGGAGGAGGGAAATTTTCTCCTCCCCCTACTCTGAGTTCCCAGAGGATCATTAGGCTGGCCTGCTCTTACAATGCTGGATTCTGAACTGGCCCCCATTGAGACTTGAGGGGGTCTAGGGGAACCCTCTCAGGTTGAATGCACCAGTTGTGTCTCTTTCAATTGACCCCCATCAAGCTGTAGGAGAAGTTGCCCCTGCCCCTTCTCACTGGCCCATGTGAGAAGGGTGATTAGGGAATGCTGGAATTGTGTTGCGCTTTATTATCAACAACCTTGTGAGAAGACTGGACTAGAATAAAACTTATTATTAACTCCTTTGAAGCTGTTTTCCTGTCTGACCAGATCCAGAGTGAACCTATGGTAGCAGCCTCCTGTGTGCTAGTGTTATCTGTTTAACAATTAGCTATATGCAAAGACATAGTCAAAATTGCATAGGAAATGAAGGGATAGATAGATTGCAATCGGTACTGAAAAGGGGTAAAAGAGGACAGATTTGTTAAGGAGGGCCTTCTAGCTGCCTACTGTTGAGGCAGAAATTACTCTGCCATCTGTGCGACGCTGTTTGTCATTTAAAGCTTTTCACAACCTAACCTACTTCCAGCTTTTCTGGTCTGGACCAACCAGATGACATATTGTTAAAAGTAAAAGAAATTTCATCAGACAGCATAGCAAAATAAATGACAAGAAAAATTCTCTCCAACATAGCAGGATATACTATCTCATAGATTACTACCACGAACAAGAGGAGAACCACACAGGAAACAAGCATGGCCAGGAAACCTTAGTGTCTAGAGAAATTCACATCTCTGGTCCTGCAGAGCTCTTGCAGTTATCTGGGGCAGAGCAGTTCACAGTCCTAAAGGGCATGAATATATTTGTTTTCCTTCCAGAATTTGTCATTTTCCATTTTTTGGCCAACTTTGCCAATCTGATTGGTATCAGATAGAATCTTAGCATTGCCTTAATTTGCATTTCTCTAATTATTGGTGACAGAATTTTTTTTAAAAATGTGACTATTGATAGCTTGAATTTCTTCTTCTGAAGACTGCCTTCTAAGATGCCCTACATCTTAGAAATGAGACTTTTATTGGAGGTAATTGCTACAGAAAATGTTTACCCCATTTACCTTCTTTGCTTTTGATTTTAGCTGCATTGGTTTTGTTTGTACAAAAACTTCTAAATTTCATGTAATCAAAATTGTCCATTGTATTTTCTGTGATCCTCTCTATCCTTTATTTCATCATAAACTCTTCTCCTAGCTGTATTGTTCCTCTAATTTGTTTATGATGGAGAAATGTACAAATTTGGAGTTTTTCTTGGCATACAGTGTGAAATGTTGATCTATATCTAGTTTCTGCCAGACTGCTTTTCAGTTTTTCCCAACTGTTTTTGTCAAATAGTGAGTTCTTACCCCAATGGCTGGGATCTTTAGGTTTATCAAGCATTAGATTACCGTACTCATTTGCTTCTGTGTATTAAGTACCTAATCTGTTCCATTGATCAACCACTCTATTTCTTAACTAGTAGTAAATTGTTTTGATGATTATTGCTTTATAGTATGTTTGAGATCTGGCACTCCTAGGTTACATTCCTTCCCAGTTTTTCCTCATTTTCCTTAAGATTCTTAGTCTTTTATTCCTCTGTATGAATTTTGTTACTGTTTTTTTCTAGCTTTATAAAGTAATCATCTGGTGGTTTCATTCATATAGCACTGAGTAAATAAATTAATTTAGCTAGCATTGTCATTTTATTTAATATTGGCTCAGTCTACTGAGAAGCAATCAATGTTTCTCCAATAATTTCTACATTCATTTGTGTAAAAAATGTTTTATGGTTGTATTCATTGTGATGCAGCTTTTTCCCTGAGCCCCCTGTGACTATTTTCTGCTACTATTTTCTGACCATTAACCAGAATTTAGTTTTTCTGTGAGCTGCAACTATAAGATATTTGTTCTGAAAAATTCATTGCCTTGAGTTCAGTTCTTTAGGATGCTGAACCAGCCACCTATGCCCAAAATGTTAATTAGCAAAGCTCTTCAGCATTTAAGCCTGTCTTTTGAATTCATTTTCTCCTTTTGACACAGGTTTTTTTTTTTTCATTTTAAACTTTAATCCAAATGTTGGGGTGGGGCAGGAATCCTTGTAACCTCTTTACATTCCTATGATGCTACTTATAAATGACACACACAGTAGCAGGGTAAAGAACAGGGAAAGGAGCTGATGACAATTCTCCTGCAAATAACAAAATTGTATTCACTCCACACAAATATTCTCAGATCTCCTCCGTCCTTAAGAAAAAAAATCCAAATTCAATCCTGCCATACACTGAAGATATCATGCTTTTTCATTTAATGCCAAATTCCTAGCCAAGGCCATCTGAACTCAATTGCATGCTTTCCTCAGCACCCACTTACTTCACAATCTTATAATATGGCTTCCAACCCTATTTACTGGTAACCTTTCAAAGATTACTAATGATCTTTTTAAAATATATATATGTATATGTATACATATATATATTTCTAATTACATGTAAAAATTTTAACATTCATTTTTGAGTTGAATTCCAATTTGAATTCCAAAATTTCTCCCTCTCTCCCCTCACCCCTTATTGAGAAGGCAAGCAGTTTGACATAGGTTTATATATGTACAGTTATTCCAAATATATTTCCACACTAGCCATATTGCTAAAAAAAAATCAATAAAAAGAAAGAAGCATGAAGAAAGAGAAAAACATATGCTTCAATCTTAACTCAGAGTCCATCAGTTCTTTCTCTGGAGGTATATAGCATTTTTAATCATAAGTCCTTCAGAATTATCTTGGATCATTGTATTGATCAGAGTAGCCAAGTCTTTTACAGTTGATCATTGTTACAATAGTGCTGTTACTGTGTGCAGTGTTCTCCTAGTTCTGCTCACTTCACTCTGCATGAACTTTTTGTTCATGTAAGTCTTTCGAGGTTTTTCTGAATCCGTCTCACTCATTTCTTATGGCACAATGGTATTCCATCTTAATCATATACCACAACTTGTTCAGCCATTCCTCAGATGATGTACATCCTCTCAATTTCTAGTTCTTTGCCACCACAAAAAGCTGCTATAAATATTTTTGTACATATAGGTCCTTTTCCTTTTTTATTTTTATCTCTTTGTGATAGACCTAGTGGTGATCTTGCTGAGTCAAAGGATATACACAGTTTTATCGTCTTTTGGAAATAATTTCAAATTGTTCTCCAGAACAATTGAACCAGTGTACAGCTCTACAATGCACTAATGTCTCAATTATCTCACATCCTCTCCAATATTTGTCATTTTTCTTTTCTGTCGTATTAACCAATCTGATAGGTGTGCAGGGTACCTCAGTGTCCTTTTAATTTGCATTTCTCCAATCAAGAGTGATTTAGAGCATTTTCCCACATGACTATAGACACCTTTGATTCTTCTAAAAATTGCCTGTTCATATCCTTTGACCATTTATCAAATGGGGAATAACTTGTATTGTTAAAAATGTGACTCAGTTCTCTGCATATTTGAGAAATGAGGTCTTCATCAGAGAAACTTGTTGCAAAATTTTCCCCCAGTTTTCTGCTTTCCCTCTAATCTTGGCTGCATTGATTTTGTTCATGCAAACCCTTTTTAATTGACTGTAATCAAAATTATCATTTTATACCCTGTAATAGTCTTTACCTTTTGTTTGATCATAAAGTATTCCCTTATCCATAGATCTGACCAGTAAACTATTCCATGCTCACCTAATTTGCTTATAGTATCGTCCTTTATGTTTAAATCATTATCTGTTTTGACTTATCTTGGTATATGGTATGAGATGTTGTTCTATACCTGGTTTCTACCAAACTATCTTTTTCGGTTTTCCCAACAGTTTTTATCAAATAGTGACTTCTTGTTCCAAAAGCTTAAAATCTTTGGGTTTATCAAACACTAGATTACTGTGGTCATTTCTTACTGTGTCTTGTAAGCCTAATCTATTCTAATGATCCAGCACTCTATTTCTTAGCCAGTACTGGATTATTTTGATGATTATCACTTTGTGATACAGTTTGAGATCTGGTACAGCTAAGCCACCTTCTTTTACCTTTTTTCCCCCATTGATTTTCTTAATTTTCTTTGTTCTTCCAGATAAAATTTTTTTTACTATTTTTCCAGCCCTATAAAGTAATTTTTGGTAGTTTGATATGGCTTTGAATAATAAATTAATTTAGGTAGAATTGTCAATTTTATTATATTGGCTTAGCCTACCCATGAGCAATTACTATTTTTCCAGCTGTTTTATAGGGGCAGCTAGGTGGCACAGTGGATAGAATGCCAGGCATGGGAGAAGACCTGAGTTCAATCTGGTCTCAGACACTTATTAGCTGGGTGACCCTGAGCAAGTCACTTAATCCTGTTTGCCTCAGTTCCTCATCTGTAAAATGAACTGAAGAAGGAAATGGCAAACCACTCCAGTACTTTTACCAAGAAAATCACATATGGGTTCACAAGGAGTAGAACATGACTAAAATATCTTGACAACAAACAATAACAATGATCTCTTAAAATCTTAGTCTGATAACTTTTTTTTTAGTATTCATCCTTTTTAGCCTCTGAATCATTTGAAATTGTGAATATATCCTCTTCTTAGAGTCTTTCCATTTCCTTTTTCCTCCTTCTTCTCTTCTATTCCTTTCCCCCAAATATGTGTCTATCTTCCAGGATTTGATAATGGGTTCTCTTCTGTCTTTGAAACTTTAAAGAGCTACAGCACATAAATGTCAACTGATTTTACTGTTTTGATGGTAATCATAGTAATATCATACTCTTTCCCTTCCTAATTTCATCTACTTACATTGGTTTAATTATCACTTCTCCGCAAAAGGTTCTTCCCCTCTGTTTGTTTTTTTTTTTTTTGTTTTTTTTGTTTTTTTGGTTTAGGCATAATCTCTCTCCTCATCTATAGCTCTGGATCTCTCAACTGCCTCCTCATTTGGAGTCAGAAAGACCTCTAAGTTCAAATCCAAACTCAGATACTTACTAGCTGTATGACCCTAGACAAATCACTTCACCTGTATCTGCCTCAGTTTCCTCAGCTGTAAAATAAAAATAGCACCTACCTCATTGATTTCTTGTAAGAATCAACTGAGAAAATATTTGTAAAATGCTTAGCAGAGAGTGTAGAATATAGTAGGCACTTAACAAATGCTTGTTTCCTTGTGCCCCTTCCTAGATTAGCAACTCAGATATGCCCAAAGCAGAATTTGTAATCTTCCCTTTGTTCTAAATTTCCTTCCCTCTTTCCATCCTCCTAGTCAGTCAGTCAATAAACATTTATTAAGAATCCATTATGTGCCAGACATTGTGCTAAGCACTGTCACTCAGATTTACAACCTTGGTGTCATTTTCTCTTTTCTATTTATCTCTTTCATAGGTTTAGCTGTAACAAACATCACACTATGGTACAGATCATTGTCAAGTCATTTAAGAAGTGTGGCATTTCAAATGCCATAGATAGCACTGAGGATGAGGCAACATATGAAAACAATGATTCATTATC
>JAQQSZ010018285.1:0-10609 GCA_028646595.1 Phalanger gymnotis | reverse complement strand
AGCTCTTAACGAAAGTCCACAAACATATGCTTGTCAATTGTGATTGGTTCTGAGATGATGAGAATGAAACTCAGCTAGAAAAATAATTTTACTATTTTAAATAGTGAAAGAAGCTCCATTTAGATTATACATTACCAATACTGCACCAGTTGGATAAAGAGATTCCTCCGTCTCTCCATTGTGTTCAGCAGAATCCAGGTTGAAATTCTGGCGGGCTTGAAGCCAAAAGCATCACCACAGCTTTGGCCTGCATCGTTCTACTCAGGAGGGTCCCATTCCCAACTGATGCACTATTTAAAAGATCATTCTGAAGACGGCTGTAACACCAGATCTCAACTGAATGCCACCATCGCTAAATAAAGTATAGGATTTGCTTTTTCTAAAGATAAAAAAGCTAAGAAGACACCTTGCTGGTGTGGAAAGCAGATCAGTAAAGACTCCAATTCTGAAATGTGGAATCTTCCAGGCCAAGCCGCTTTCCACAAATACAAATTCAGTCTATCTTTTCTTTTTGGACCAGTTTTGGAGCATCGACAAAATCCTTGCCATTGTAAATGATAATTAAAAATGTTCCAATGCTTGCAACAGCCCAGAAGAGCACATAGGCCAATGTCTCTGTCCACGTGTCACCTGTTTATATTTTTAAAAAGAAAGAAAATTATTACAATAAAGTCACTTTTCAATAATACTAGATCTATGTCAGTCCAGCACATTTATCCAATCAAAAGTCTACTAGCACAGTCACAATAAGCACATCTAATCAAAAGCTAATTAGCATGGTCTTTTTAAGATTTAAAATGACATTTATATCATACCTCACAGATAATTACTACTTTTAGAAGGTATTGTAAGAAGCTATTTAAAGAATTTTACTTCAAACATAATGGATAATGACTGGTTATCAAAAGGTCAACAGATGCAACTCACTTTATACATGTATTCCTGAAAAAAACATCAAAAGTATAAACTACAATCAAACAGCCATACCAGGCCCAAAGTAAAGAAGGTCTGTTTTACTTGGCTTCCTTTCTGAGGTTGAAACTAGTGTTGCTCTGACCATGAAACTAAGGAAACACAGGCACATCTATGCACAGAGGGGAGGACAAGACAGGTACATATCCTGGTTTCGTATCTAGCAGGCTTTTATCCATCATGTGGTACTTCCTGTATCTTGCTCTTTTTAAAACCAACAACTGATAAAATATGCAATCAGAAACGGCATATATAAGCATAAAACAATTCAGTGACAAAGCCAGTGAGATACTGCTGTGTTCAACACAATTGATATCAGTTACTTATCACACTGAAAGCAAGGCCAAATTCAGTACCTGATGTACGCATGATTTGATCTGGAATGAATTCAAGTCCTCCTTCCAGCTGAGAGTGGTCTCCCCTCCACAGAGGATTCCCAAATCTCCTTCTCTATCTATCTACATGTAAACCCACCTTCCTTATCCCTCCTCTCAGCTCTAGTTCCATACACCCAACCCCTAGAGGCGTTACTCCAAACATGGAGCTCCCAAATGCCAAAGATTCCAAAGGTTCCTCCTGCTGCTTCTCTTCCTTTTTCTGTCAAGCACACCCACTATTCCCCCAACTTTGCAGTTTAAAACCTTGGAGTCATCTCTCACAACCAGGCACAGGGCCTGCCAGATCTGTCCCCTCCTCCCAATCCCCATGGCCATCACCTTAATCTACTCCTTCCTCTCCCATCTCAATACTGATGCCGCAGCTGCCGCCTACATGGTCTCCTTGTTTCTGGCCTCTCTTTGCTATAATTCTGCAAACCACTACTACTCTAACAATCTTCAAATGTTCCTTTCATTGTCATTCCTTGGCTTAGAATCGTTCACAGAACCCTACTTTTCCATTTGGAAAAAGTCCCAAGTCCTCAACAAGGCATTCCCAAACCTCTCCACTAGCTGGCTCTCCCTTACCCTTCCTCACTTCCTACTTCTCCTCATTAGGACCCCCCTGCCAGGCCTATTTCTTCTCTCTTCCATATATTCTATACGCCTTTCTTTATGATTGTTCCATAATGCCTTCTGCTCCCAAACACTCCAAATCCCATCGAAGCTACAAGCTTCATCTCCTTAATGAAGCCTCCAGACACTCATGCCTCTTTCTACCTGAATCCCGTTAGCATTTAGTTACTTTCCTGCATTTTTCTCTGGATGTTTCATTTAATTAACTCTCATCCTTCACACTAGAATGAAATGGCTGGGTCTGCCCCTTCTACCCTCCATTCATATCTTGCACAGGACCTGGTACAGTGTTGAGCAATGACTGGATGCTTAATGTTTTTAAGATGGAGTCATTATTTTTCAGGTGGCAGCCCTCCCTTGCATGAAGGGCTAAACCTTGCTTAGGTTCAGCCTAATCTAAAGGTCAGCTATCAGGAGGATTTGCTGAATGCCCCACAGGAGTGGTAAGAGTTCTTGGCAGTGAAGGCTATTGCATTACCTTTTAAAGAGTGAAGTAGATAGACAACAAAGAGCAGCATGAAGCAAGGGGAGAGTCCTAGACAGAAGAGGGGACTGGCCCGCATGCACTGCCCACCGCTCTTGTTTCCCAGACAACACAGATGATGTCACCCTTCTGGGCAAAGGAACCTGAGAAAAGCTAACCAAAAAAATCTATGCTTCTACATTCTGAGGACGGTGATTTCTTCTCGTCACTCCATCCTATCATAAATCCTCATTAGTCAAGTCAACACAGTCTTTCAACTGAGAGAAAAAAATGTTACAAAACTGCCCATTTCTTCTAGGTTGATTAATTTTGCCTAATTTAGTATGGATTACACACACACGCACACACACACACCTCTCGCAAATAATTTCTACCTATCTAAATGTATGTAAGTGTGTGCCTGCATACACACATGTAAAATATTCAAGCGGCCTTTAGCCACAAAGATTCCATCCATGTGCCTAGGCAAACTGATTGACAGACAAAACCCTTAGTGGATCTATCCATCCATGCTGACTAGCATCCCCTAGCTCTCCTGCCTTGTGTGGCTAAGCCTCTAGAGGAGGCCACTTCCTCTCCTGTCACTCTCGCCTTAGTGCTCCACAATCAGACTTCCAAACTCCTTATACAAACACCAGTCATCTCTTAATCCCCACGTCCATGGCCCTTTCTCCATGCTCACTGTCTGTGATTTCTGCACAGCCATCGACACTGTCAATCATCTTCCTTGATACTCTCTTCTCCTGAGGGTCTTGGGTCTCCTCCTACCTCCAGGCTGCTCCTTCCCAACCTCCTCTAATGGCTATTCATCTAGGTCATGGCTGCTTACCATGGGTGTCCTATGAGGTCCTGTGCTAGGCCCTCTTCTCTTCTTCCTCTACACTATTTCAGATGATGACTCAGCTCCTGTAGATTCAATTATCAGCTGATGATTCTCAAATCTATTGATCTAGCCCTAAGTTCTCAGTTGACCTCCAGTCTCTCATCTCCAAGTGACTATTAAACATTTCAAAATAGATGTCCTGTATACATCCTGAACTCAAAAAGTCCAAACCTGAGCTCATTATCTTTCCCCACAAACCTGCCCCCAATCCAACCTTTCTTATTACTGCTGAGGGCACCACCATCCTTCATATCCCTTGGTCTCACAAACTAGGAGTCACCCTGGACTCCTCCCTCCTTCTCACCCCCCATATCCAGGCTCTTGTGAAGGCCTGTCGATGTCACCTTTGCAGCATCTCTCGAATGCACACTGTTCTCTCCTCTAACACTGCTCCCACCCTGGTGCAAGCCCTCATCACCTCAGGCCTGGACCACCGCAATAGCCACTGGGGGCTCTGCCCACCTCAAGTCTCTCCCCACTCCAGGCCATCTTCCTTTCAGCCACCAAGGGATTTTCCTAAAGCACAGTCAGATGATGCCACCCTTTTCCCCCCTACTCAATAAACACCAGTGGCTTCCTATTGCCACTACTGCTCCCCCTCCTACCTTTCCAGTATTCTTACACCTCACCCCCACCACAAAGACTCTTCGATCCAGGGACACGACACCCTGTATCTCAGCTCCAAGCATTCTCTCTGGCTGTTGGTCCCTCATGGAATGCTCTCCTTCCTTATCTTCCCCTCCTGGCTTCCTTCAAGTCCCAGCTACAATCCCACCTTTTACAAGAAACCCTTCCTGATTCCTTTTAGTTCTAGTACCTTCCCTCTAGGATTATTTCCTATTTATGCTGTCTATAGCTTGTCTGTATGGAATTGTTTACAGTTGTTTGTATGTTTTTGTTTTTCGTTGGACTGTGAGCTCCAGGACAGAGTGTAATATCAATCAAGTTGAGACCTTTTTATGTTTTAGAATGATAAATTAATTAAGTGTCTTTGACTGAGCCTTACTAGGTACAAAGCTCCAGGCCCAAACCCCTATCTACTAGGTGCTAAGCTGATGTGAGTGTGAAGTCCTCAGGGTTATAAAGGGAGTTGCTAAGACCAGAGCCAATACTAGGTGCCTAAGTTCTGGTCACTCAGATGATGTTTGATGACGTCCAAAGACTGTATAAAAAGAGACAACAGAGTTGTTTGCTAGGGGCTCTCATTCTAGGAGTGTTGATGTGGACATTCTGGGCAGATGTAGTTAAGAGCCCTCCAGCTTGTGAACCCAGATATTGATGCCTTCTTGCTAACTCTGAATTGCATTTGGTCTGTTTATAATGTATTTTTGTAGTTTGTTTGTATTTACTCTGAAGTTCAGACTTTTTCCCCTGAAGTGAATGATATTTGTATGTTGGACTGAAGTAAGATTGTTAACCTTTCTAATGCTACTTTCCTTAGTAAAGTAGATCAAAGAACCTGTGCTGGCAGCGTCCTTGTTGGGCTTGTGTTGGTCTTTCACCCCCACAGCAGCTGCTAGCCAAATTGTTGCAACACAGGGACTGCCTTCCTTTATATCCCCAGGGTTTAGCATAGTGCCTGGCACATGGCAGGCACTTAAGGAATATGTCAAAAAATATATGTCGCTCAATCATAAATATAAAAATAGGTCCCCTATTTTTCTCTTATATGCTGACTTAGCTAAAAGGGCAGTTTTTCCAGTTAACTCTACAAATAAAATGATGAATTGCTAGCACCATATTAGCCATAATCAAAAATGGATCTGTGACATCACTTCTTTGGGTAGTGAAGCTTTTTTCTATTACTACAGCTAAAGAGCAAACTGATTAGGCCTTATTAAACTTAGTCAAAGTTAGAAAAGATTTAAGTCTTGTTAAGATGCAGCAAAATATATACATATGTGTATATGTATATGCATATATGGTAATGTAATGACTTAAAGATTTAAGGATGGAATAAGAATGGACTTACCAGCCATAAGCAAACAGATAATGCACATTGAAAAGGCAACAACCATGATAATAGGCAACTGGGGAAAAAAAAATACAACCATTTAAGAATTCTACTTATCCAGTGTGAAGTCAATTGCCCACATTTTATGCTGTGCTCCACATTTCCTCCCCTCCTCCCACAAGAGAACTCAGCCTTGTTAAGTCTGAAACCAGTAAATTAATGACTCATTTTTTAAAACGCCTTCTATCAATGGGACATGTAATCTTGGCTCCCAAGGTTTTTTGGTTTTGTTAAGAACTGGAATTTGAGAGGCTGAGAGAAAGCCGGGCGCCCGAAACCAGGAGAGATCCCCAGGCCTCCCAACACAGGACGGCACTCTGTGGAAGCGACAAGAGGCAGCACAACGCCACTGACCGTAAGATACCGACTCCTGAGGCTTGCAGCCAAAGGTCTCAAATGCTTCTTGAACTTCTGGGAGACATAATGGCCAGGTAAACGGCTCTAATTCCTCCCCTCCCCACCCAGAGAATTCCTCAGGGGAAAAGAAGAACTGGAATTTGAGGAGGTCTGTCCTGGTCTCCTAAGTCAAAGAATCATAGGATTTTAATGCTGGAAAAAACAAGTCTTCTCATCTATTCCTCTCATGTTACAGCTAAAGCAACAGAAACCCAGAGAGGCTGAATGACTTAAAGGCAAATTGGGACTAAAACCCAAATCTCCTGGCTCCTAACCTAGTGTCCTCTCCACTACATCATTCCAAGTAATAAGATTTTTAAAAAATGGTTTCCACCAAGTCCTCTGTCCATAAAATAATAGAAAAGGCCACATTTACCATAAAATGATTTGTTTGTCTCAGCCTCCAGGATCGGACACTCCCTTCCTACTGGGTAAGCTCTGTCTAAAGCGATAGATAGCAAATCTAGAGGGATTCACACTCCTGCACACACAGAGGCCTGGCTGTGTGAGGAGATGGCTAAGTGGAGAATAACGTGAGGGACAACAAAAAAGGCCCACCACTCCAAAGTATTTGTCTTGCTGCTCTAAATTCAGAAAACTGAAATTCTACCGTCACAATATCCTCCTTTCCTTTGGGTTCGGTTTTTGAGTCTTAAGAGTTCTCTATTAGAATGCATATACCCGTGGGGAGGGTGGCCCCCTCACGGGGGGTAGAAACCTGTGGACCTGTGGCCTTGAGGCCACGTGTGGCCTTCTAGATCCTTAAGTGTGGCCTTTTGACCGAATCAGTCTCTGCCGCTGGCTGCCACCAAAAATAAGAAGCCAACACAAAACTCCTTTAAGCACGTACATCTTTATACCATAACAAAAGTGTGTAAGATGGCAAGAAAAAAGAATGAAGCCGTAATAAAGGCTTTGTACAATCCCATGAAGGGAAATGTATACATGAATTCATTTTAGTACAGATGTTTTGAAACCAAAAGGCTTTGGCAGCTCCTTAGCAGAGCAGGTGTACATAAGAAACTGAGAAATAAAGACAATTTCCAAAAGAAAAATGTTAATTTCCTTACGGCCAAGAACTTCCAGTCCTTCTGTGTGCGCAGGGGATTATTATAATCTACTTCATCCACTGCGTAGTTTCCCAGGAACAAGTCTATGGAGTCCTAGAAGAGAGACGCAGGTTAGGGCCTTCATGAACGCGCTCGAGACAACCCCAACCCCCCCGGGGCGGTCCAGATCCCTCTCCAGAGCCCTCCTGACCTGCCGAAAGCCGTCCGAAAAGTTGTTTTTGTAGTAGCGCACAAGTGAGTTCCAGCCATCCAGTACCAGCCCCCACTGAGTTCTCTTCCCAGTCCTATGTAAGAAAAGTGATTTGAGGATTACGTTTTTAACATTATATAGTTTCATAAAAGTAGAAAGACATGCAATAAACCCAAGTGACCAACACTGCCATAATTTAGTTTATTAAGAATTTATATGTGTACACACACTCCACTACTCAAAGTGAGAGAAACATTCAGGCCCCTACATCCAACCTACTGGCAGATGAGGATCTAGCTAAGTCACGAGTAAAGAATAAGTAGGGTTTGGACACTCTAAGTTGCCATAAATAACACATAAAATTGAAAATCAAAATAATATAAGTTCAAAATTAAATCAATGATTTCTTAGCTCAGCCTATGAAGACAAAAGACAACCTAATTCTCCATGTGAAGTTGTATTTCGGTAAGATTCTGATGTGGAAAGTTACAAGTAATCCACACCTTTGTTCAAAGGAGATCCTTAAACACAGCAAGTATGCGACCTTACGGGACCAGAGTTGTCTTTAGTGTGAGGTTTAGGCCCTGACTTGCCTGGTAAAATCAGTCTTCAAGGCACCAGTTCCGGCATATTGTTTGGCACAAGCGTTTGCATTATCAGCCCATGCTGTGAACAAAAAAAGGAAAAGACAAGTTCAAATGACAAGTGAAATTCCTACCTACCAAAGGGACTATATTTCAAAGCAAACAACTTTCACTTCTGTCAAAGGGGCTACCTACCATTTTTGTAAATTTTTTCAAATTCAGCTTGTTCTTCAATCCTCTGTCCTACATGCAGAACACCGATTCTCTAGATTCCATACAAGCAAAACATGGTAGATGGGATTTTAAGGAGAAAAAGTGCAGATATTTATTGTCAACAAAATAACACACATACTCTCTGTTTCTCTCTCTCTCCAGGTAAGAGGAAAAATGAACATAAGTGTGATACAGTTATGACCATGCCTCTAGGAGTGCACCACCTTCTCCCCCAAATACCTTCCTTTACTACTCACTAGATGGTCAGACTAGTAGAACTGAAGTTACTACTTATGATTTACTTGGTCATGAAACCAATGTGAAATATATTTAATGTGCATTCATGATAAATGCTGGTGCAACTTGGAAAGTCAGGCTCTGTTTGATCACTTCTCCAAGGTTCAACAGAAGACCGAGGCTTACTTCTTCAAGAACAGGCCTCTGCAGTCAGGCATCACCACTTGGAGAAGCCCTACCTGGAGCTGGGCTTGCAGAGAGCGGCGGGCCAGCAGGCTCTGGATCACGTTGGTCCTGTCCAGACAGTCCATACAATTGCTACGGAATATTCCTTCCTGATTTGTCACCACTTTGCCATTAGCATCCACTAGAAAATAACTAAAACATTTGTGTATAAGCATCTCTATGGCTGGACAATTATCTTGTATAGATACAGTTTGCCTTCTGACATTCCCTAATATTTCAGAAAACTTCAGTTGTCCAAGTAGGCTAGGCTAAAATGGATCTTGTAGTAGAGAGGTGTTCCCATGGAAAAAAGGAAGCAGTAAGAAGGGGTGGGTCTCTGATGAAGAAGCCTTCCCCATTTTGTGGTAGCAGTGAGGTAGGAACCCAAACACAAAAGAGGCACTGCATCCCATTTCATGATAGATGTAACAAGAATTTAAAATTTTAAAAGTCATGATTGTGGTCCCTCCCACATTGATCTAACTATGTGGGCACCTGCACTACCTACTTCACTAAGAAAATAATGCCATATAAGCACCAGAAAATGGAAATGCCACTCAAGCACCAGTTTTAATAAGTTAAATTGTCTAAAAGGAAATTAGATTTAAGTAATTTTATATGGTAGCTTCACATGTAAAAATCATCTGAAGTGTCCAAATTTTTTTTGCAACTATTCACCTAAACAAACTATGCAAGTAAAACAAAAGGGTATATTTTAGTTACACATCTTCTAATTATCTAATAGTTATGGAAAGACCAACAGATGGCTTCTTCTAGATGGTTTAAAAACACGACGTGTTTTTATTGAGTCATTTTCAGTCATTTCTGACTCTTCATGACCCCATTCGGGATTTTCTTGGGAAAGATACTGGAGTGGCTTGCCATTTCCTTCTCTAGCTCATTTTACAGATGAGAAAACTAAGGCAAACAGGGTTAAGTGACTTGCCCAGGGTCACACAGCTAGTAAGTGTCTGAGGTCACATTTGAACTCATGAAGATGAATCTTCCTGACATCAGGCCCAGAGCTCTATGTACTATGGTGCCACCTAGCTGCATATATGCACAGGAAATCATAAACTGACATTTATACAGTTTGCAAAATGTTCTACTTAACGTTTCTAAGTTGAACATTGCCATGACCCTGGGTGGTAGGCATTGCATTTGTTATTCCCATTCTACAGATAAGGAAGCTTAAGGTCAACAAGATAAAGTGGCAGTAAAGGAATAAGATCCCAGCAAACTCCACAGCATCTCCATCATGCCGTGTGGCACCGCCCTCATCCATAACCTGACATCATAGTTGGGTAACTGACTTTGGAAAGTCTGCTAGCCAACTGCTAATGGGGAGTTAGGCCCTGGGTACGTCACTACAGCAAGGCAACAGCAGCTTACCTAAATTCATCTTGAAGATCAGCTACTTGGTCCAGCAAAATGTGCAAACGATCCCACCTCATTTTACTACACTCCTTGTGGAAGTCAAATGCAATGTATCTACGCGAAAGACAAAGGTATTCAGAAAATAAACAAAACCTCTCTTATTGGCCCTTCTATGGCAGAACACACATTTCCTGGGGAAAAGAAGGGTAAAGGGACTGTCCTCCTAGCTTTCCATTCACCCCTGGGGAAAAAGAGTCTCGTGCCCATGACGGGGATGCATGTTTCCCCTTTCCTTGTGCATACATAAGGCACAAAGAGGTAGAAGACCCACACAAGGTGATGTTCTGGAGAACCGACAGCAGAAGGCTCAAGTGAAGCCTCTGGGCCTGAGGCCTCCAGATGTGCAAGGCTAAGCACAGTGGGAAGGCCCATGCCTATGGGTAAGAAAGTGTCTCAACTACCCCATGGGCATTGACAGCAGCTAGTTCTCTTCCCCACCAGGACATTTGAAAAAGGAGATTGATTAAAATCCCACAACAAGTGAAATTGAGTTCAATCCAACAAGTATCATGCAAGGTGCTACGGGGAGTGCAAAAAGGTGGCTCCTATTCTCAGGAGGTTAAAAGCAGATCAAACAGACTGATCAAAGGTTCAAAAGTTTCAGAAATATATGTTGTAAGAGAAAATAGGATTGTCATAGAATTTTTAATATGTAGAATTATATTTACAAAAATCAAATCTGATAACAATGTTGGCAAGTTTTAATTGGTGAATAGGAGCTAAAAGTGTTGGTAAGAGCTTTCTGTCTGTGCCCAAAAGGCTCTTTAAGGAGCTGAGGGTCCCAGACGAGAAGGGCAGTGGGCATGCAGGGACACAGAGCCTCAGGGCAGTCAATCTGGGTCCACTTCTCTCCGACAGGGAATTAAACCACATTGGGAGACAGGCCAACGT
>JAQQSZ010018284.1:0-10609 GCA_028646595.1 Phalanger gymnotis | reverse complement strand
TTAGAACACATGATATCAGAGCTGGGAGGGCCCTTAGGACACCAGATGTCAGAGCTGGGACGGCCCTTAGAACACAGGATGTCAGAACTGGGAGGGCCCTCAGAATACGGGATGTCAGAGCTGGGAAGGCCTTTAGGACACGGGATGTCAGAGCTAGGAGGGCCCTTAGAACATGGGATACCAGAGCTGGACAAGCCCTTAGAACACATGATATCAGAGCTGGGAGGGCCCTTAGAACACAGGATGTCAGAGCTGGGAGGGCCTTTAGGACACAGAATGTCAGAGCTGGGAGCGCCCTTAGGACACAGAATGTCAGCTGGAAGGACCTTTAGAACACAGGATGTCAGAGTGGGGAGGACCTTGCCAAAGAAATCGTCATCACATCCAGCCCCTTCATTATGTCCAAAGCAGGGCAGTGATTTTGCCCATGGTCCCTCTGGTCACTGATAGTGCCCTACGGGCCTGGAGCCTAGGTCTCCTGGTTCCCAGGCACTGACTTGTTCTATTTCCTTTGGCAGAATTTGAATAGGTTTTTGTATACAGGTTCTATGGTTATCACCCAGCATCCAGAGGGATGGTTTCTCTCTTAGGGAAGTCAGATTTAGCTGTAGCCAGCAGTGTGCCCTTCCTTCTCCTGACTCCCCAGCAGCTGGCCAGGGAGGGGCCAGAGGGGTGGGTGAGGCTGGGCTTCAGGAAAGGAACCTGTGAGCTTGGCTCTGTCAGGAAGTTAGACACCCCAAAGGCTGGCCCCTTAGCTCCCTCCCTCCCTTGCTTAGCACTGACCCTGGGGCTCACTTAGCTGCCTTCTTTTCCTGATGCTCTCTTGGTCTTGCTATATGACCATGTCTTTTTTCCTTCGTGCCTCAGTTTACTTCCCCTGTACCAAATAGATGTTAAGGTAATTTGGGGTGGGGGGAGAAGGCACTGGCAGCTGGAGGGCCCAGGAAAGACTTCATGTAGAAGGTAGCGCTAGGTTGGACTCTGAAGGAAGCTGAGGATTTTTAAGAGGTGCCCAGGGGGAGTGTTCCAGCATTGGGGGATGGCTGGTTCACCGGCTCAGGGATGGACTCTGCAGAGTCCTGTTTGACACCAGTATTTGTAGACTAAACATCTCTCCCATTAGTATACGGACTTCTGGAGGACCAGGACTGTGTTTTTAACTTTCTTTGTGTCTCCAGTGACAGGCACACAGTAGGAGCTTGATAAATGCTTGTTAATCCATCAGTTTATTGTAGATGGAGGACTTCCTGGGAAAGCCTTTGCTTGGTTTCACCCTTCCCCGCCCCCCACCCGTGGCAGTTGGGGTTAAGTGACTTGCCCAGGGTCACAGCTAGTAAGTGTCCAGTGTCTTGAGGTCAGATTTGAACTCAGATCCTTCTGATTTCAAGGCTGGTACTTTATGTACTGTGCCACTTATCTGCCTCTTCCTCTTTTTTTAAAATACTTAGGGGTGACCAGGTGGCACAGTAGATAGGGCACTAACCCTGAAGTCAGAAGGACCTGAGTTCAAATCCTCCCTCAGACACTTACTAGCTGTGTGACCTTGGGTGAGTCACTTAACCCTGACTTCCTCTAAATAAACAAATAGTTATTGCTATATTTTGCTTTCATATCATTGACATTTTCCAATGTGTCTCCTCTGACTCCTCCATCTCCTCTGTCTCCCAGAGAGCCATCTCTTATAACAAAGAATTAAAAAAAGATGGGAAAAACCAGTTCAGCAAAACTAACCTACATTCGAAAAATTCTGATATTATATGCAGTGTCCCATTTTCCTGGCCCCCCCACTTCTGCAAAACACTGGGGGGCATGCAGGCAGGTAGGGAAGGAGGTGTGTGGCTCTGTCAATACCACATCCCAGGGCCATGAAACAACTGTTCAGAGATCAGGAGGCCTTCTCCCACTATAGAAGAACCTCTTGGTCTAAAAAATTAATAACAATTAGACCTGAAAGGCCTAGATAGATTTTAGGGGGTCTCTGAACTCGAGTGGGGAAAAACCAATTTTCACTAATGTCTGACATTTAGTATTTCCTTCAGTTATTTATAAACATTGTTCTGAGAGGGACAAACACACACACCATATTGACCAGACTGCCAGAGGGATCGATGACACAAAGATGGTGAAGAGCTCCTGCTTTAGAGGTCACCAAGTTAATTTATTTCTGTCCGATGTGCATTTATGAAGCACCCACTGTGGGCTAGGCACTATTTATTCATGGAGCACCCACTGTGGTCCTGGCACCATTTGTTTATGAAGCATCTACTATGGGCTAGGCACTATTTATTCATGGAGCACCCACTGTGGGCTAGGCACCATTTATTTATGGAGCACCCACTGTGGGCTAGGCACCATTTATTTATGGAGCACCCACTGTGGGCTAGGCACCATTTATTTATGGAGCACCCACTGTGGGCTAGGCACCATTTATTTATGAAGCACCCACTGTGGGCTAGGCACTATTTATTCATGAAGCACCCACTGTGGGCTAGGCACTATTTATTCATGAAGCACCCACTGTGGGCTAGGCACTATTTATTAAGTACTGACTGAGATTCAGAGGTTGAGATCCTCTCTGTGGAGAGGCTTACTCTTTCCCAATGCTTCTGTTCTGTCTCCCCTTTGGTCAGTGTTTAAGAAAGGGGCAGGGAAAAGGGGCATGGGGAAAGGAGGGATCATTGAGGCAGCGCCACCAACCTCTTCATCCATACTCTTCTCTTTATCCCCACCTCAATAAATGAGTGGCATTGCCATGTCTGCCTGCACCCCATTCCTTGGTCCTCTGCAGGTTTCCCCTCTAGAGATCCCTCTGCCTCGGAGAGAAGGAAAAACCTGCAAGGTCAGCGAGGAGACAAGCAGAGAGGGGAAAGAAAAAACACCACCACTCCCAGAATAGCCAGGAGAAACAACAGCAGCGGCTGCCAGATGGCAGACGCAGGGTACAGCCTTGGTGCACATTCCCTTGGCTGCCCAGTGGCCAAGGGGCTGCAGGGCCCTGGTTCCCAGCCAGGGCTCCAGCACCTTGGAGAGAGGAAGTGGGGTGCGTGCTTATGGCTGCAGGGTGTCCAGAGGCTCATCCAGAATGGAGCTGGCCAGCCCTAGCTGCTACTGCTTGGGTTTTCCTTTTGTTGGTTATGTCTTTTGTATTAACAGTCCCCTGCATTTTCTAATATAGCCCTCTGCCTCCCCAACCCATCCCTTATGGGTAGTGACTGGACCTGTGATTTCATTGAGAGAGGGGGCTCCTAAATGAGAAAAATCCCTCCACCAGTGAAGGTTGGCATCTTCTAGGGCAACTTATGATCTTAGAAATTTGTGTAAGAGGATTGAGACGTGATCAGGATTATTTAGCTGGTAGAATCTGAACTCGGGTCTTGGCTTCAAGGCCAGATCACATCACTTACAATTAAAGAATAACTCAGGGGCAGGTAGATGGCAGAGTGGATAGAGCACCTGGCACTCAAGTCAGAAGGACCTGAGTTTAAATCTGGTCTCAGACACTTACTAGCTGTGTGACCTTGGGCAAGTCATTTAACCCCAATTGCCTCCAAAAATCCCCAGAACTCAGCAGAATTAACACTCCCCCACATACTCTTCAGTACAGAGACACTGGCCTCCTTGGTGTTTCTGGAATAAGACACTTCACAATGCATTCTATCTCCAGCTCCGGGCATTCTCTCTGGCTGGCCTTCTCCTATCTCCCATCTCCCACCTCTGGGCCTTTGCTTCTATAGTCCCCCATGCCTGGAATGCTCTCCTTCCTCATATCTACCTCCCAGCTAAAATCCCATCTCCTACGGCAAGCCTTTCCCAGTCCCCCTTAATGTTAGTGCCTTCCCTGTGTTCAGTATCTCCAGTTAATTTTGTATGCATCTTGTTTATACCTAGTTGTCTCTGTTAGACTGGGAGCTCCTTGAGGGCAGGGGCTGTCTTTTGCCTTTCTCTGTCTCCCCAGCACTCAGCACAGTGCCTGGCACATAGTAGGTAGTTAATAAATGTTTATCAACCAACACCTACCAAAGTTAGACCATATAAGCAGTGTTCCACACCCATAGTTCCCCACCTCTGGAAAGAAAGGAGCATTTATTAAGCACCTACTAGAGGCTAGGCACCGTGCTAAGTGTTGAGGATGCCTTTCATGAATTCCTTTAAAAGCATTTATTAAGGACCTACTAGATACCAGGCACTGTACTAACTGTTGAGGATTCCTTTCATACTTTCCTTTGCTAGGAATTTATTAATTATCCACTCTATGCCCCATCATCTACCATATACTGAGTGCTAGGGATACTTTCATTGCTTCATTCAAGCATTTATTAAGCACCTATTGTATACTACTTGCTGTGCCAGGCTCTAGAGAATACAAAGACAAAAGCAAAACAGGTGTCTCAAGGAATATACATTCTAATAGGGGAGACAATTTGTTCTTAGGGATTCAGGAGATTTCAGTTGTTTTTCAGTCATATCTGACTCTATGATCCTATTTGGGGTTTTCTTGGCAGAGATACTGGAGCAGTTTGCCATTTCCTTCTCTGGTTCATTTTACAGATGAGGAAACTGAGGCAAACAGTGTAAGGGGACTTGCCCAAGGTTACATAGCTAGTAAGGGCCTGAGGCTGAATTCGAACCCAGAACTTCCTGACTCAAGGAAGGCGCTCTATCTACTGTGCCCCCGGCTGTCAAGTTTCCATCTGTTTGCTTTCTATGTGTTTGTACATCCCAATCCATAGTAAGGGGCAGCTAGGTGAGACTAATGTGGTGGTCCTGTGAGTGGAGAGAGGGAATGGATTCAGGAGAGGTAAGGGGTAGAAAAAAACAAGAGTTGGCAACTCATTGGACACGGAGGAGTTCGTATCCTCGTTCTGCTTAACTGCGTAGACTTGGTCAAGTCCGTTTAACTTCCTTGGGACTCAGTTTACTCATCTGTAAAGTGGAGGTGTTAGAGCAGATGGCCTCCGAGGTCTTTCCTAGTTCCAGATCTGTGAGCCTTTGAGCGACTTCTTCTCTGGGACTCTCTTTGCTCATCTGTAAAGTGGGCGAAACTTCATGGTCTTTATCCCACCAGGTTACTCCTACTCCTGCCCTCTGCTACATCCTGGTCTGCTTGCTGCGGATCCCCATCCATCTCCCACCTCTGGGCCTTTGCTCCTGCAGTCCCCCATGTCTGGAAGGCTCTCCCTGCTCACTTAAGCTTCTTGGAATCACCAACTTTGAGACTCAACTCAAGTGTTATCTCATCTAGGAGGCCTTCCCTGAACCCTCCCAGTCATTATTGCTTCCTGAAATGACTTTAGATATGTTCGTGGGATGTTTTCTAATTATTTCACTGTGCTGGGAGGGCCCTTAGAACACAGGATGTCAGAGCTGGGAGGACCCTTAGAACACAGGATGTCAGAGCTGGGAGGGCCCTTAGAACACAGGATGTCAGAGCTGGGAGGGCTCTTAGAACAGGAAATATCAGTCACAAGATCCTTTCTTCTGAGTCAGGCTTTGTTTCAGGGCCCCTCAGTTTTCCCTGCCCTCGTTCTTGTCTTTTTGCCCTGGGATTTGGGTTGGTGCATGGCCACTATATAGCTGGGCAGAGCCCTGACTTTGGAATCAGGATTTGGGTGAATTCTGTCTTTGCTCTTACCTACCTGTGGACCCTTGAACAAGTGACTCTGTGCCTCTGGCCTTCTGTTTCCTCCTGCGTGCAATGAGGGGTTTGGGCCTGATGACCTCAGTCCCTCGTTGCCCACTGCTGCCTGCCTGCCTCTTTCTCTTGCCTGGCGCAGTCTCTGCCAGGGGCAGCACCCAGCCTGTGGCCCCTCCAGTGACCACCTTCGCTGCCTCCTGCAGACATGAGCTTTGCCCCAGGCTGAGCTGGAGCCAGCCTGTTGATGAAGGCAGCCTTCCTCAGCTGGAGGCTGGAGTCTGGAGGGATTTCCCAGGTAATAAAGTGGTTATAAAAGACATATCAGGGTTTTCCACCAGGCAGGAGATGCTGGGGTGTCAGCAGAACTCGAGCCAAGCATCCGATCTTTTCTTGTTTAATGTCTTCTTGTGTCCCCTCACTCCCTAGGGCTCAAGATGCTGAGGACTGTCATCTGCACCGCCGCTATCCTGGGGTCAGTCTTAGCCCAGGAGCCCCGAGGCCACGTCTCTATCATCCTCCTGGGAGCCACGGGTGACCTGGCCAAAAAGTACTTGTGGCAGGGACTGTTCCAGCTCTACCTGGATGAGGCAGGCAACGGCCACAGCTTTAGCTTCCACGGGGCCGCCCTGACCCCACCGGAGCAGGGGCGGCAGTTCATGACCCAGGCCCTGGAGAAGCTCTCCTGCCCCTCGGACGTGCCTCCTGAGCGCTGTACCCAGCTCAAGGGGCAGTTTCTGCAGCTGAGCCAGTACCGGCAGCTGCTGACGGCTGAGGACTATGTGGCCTTAAGGAAGGACGTCGAGGCCCGGCTCCAGCAGGACGGGCTTCGAGAGTCTGGAAGGATCTTCTACTTTTCGGTACCTGCCTTCGCCTATGCCGATATCGCCCAGCATATCAACAGCAGCTGCCGGCCGGGCCCGGGAGCCTGGCTGCGCGTGGTCCTGGAGAAGCCCTTCGGGCATGACCGCCGCTCGGCCCAGGAGCTCTCCAAAGAGCTCGGGACCTTCTTCCGAGAGGAGGAGATGTATCGCGTGGACCACTACCTTGGCAAGCAGGTGAGAGACAGAGGGTGGCCTGCGGGGGTTGAGCTCTCCTGGCTGGGCTGCTTGGCCACTGTCTCTGTACCCAGTCAGAGCCAGTTTGGGTGAGAGTGTCTTTGAACATATCTCTTCCCCCTTCCGGTCCTCCAACCTTTAAAGTCGTATGATCCGTATTGTTTGCCTTCTCAGCAGGTGTGGGGAGAGGTGGGAGGGACAGAGGGAGAGAATTTGGCACTCAGAATAAATGTTAAAATGCAAATATGTAGATATTTATATTTATATATAATACACATATAATACATATAAATGGCAATGGAGGATAATGGATATATTTATCTTATATGTGTATTATATACGTACGTATTACGTATTGTATATATAACATGGTATATGTATTATATGGGCAGCTGGGTGGTACAGTGGCCTCAGACATGTAGTAGCTGTGTGACCCTGGGCAAGTCACTTCACCCTGTTTGCCTCAGTTTCCTAATCTGTAAAATGAGCTGGAGAAGGAAATGGCAAACCACTCTAGCATCTTTGCCAAGAAAACTCCAAATGGCAACCGAAAAGACTGGACAATAACAAAACGTTTTGTATATGTGATATAATGTGTGTGTGTCTATGTGTGTTTATGTGTACACACACACTCTCATATACACACATCTTATGATACTTCTTAAGAACAGGGACTTTTTTCCTTCATGTCCTCAGGACCAAGCGCAGCGCCTGCTACAAAGGGTCATAAGGGGCGTTATAGGTTACCT
Organism: Phalanger gymnotis; assembly: GCA_028646595.1. Lineage (NCBI taxonomy): Eukaryota > Metazoa > Chordata > Mammalia > Diprotodontia > Phalangeridae > Phalanger > Phalanger gymnotis. Next base: position 3,170 of record JAQQSZ010018284.1, on the reverse strand, counting down.
ATTCCTCCTCCTCATTTTACAGATGAGGAAACTGAGGCCACCTAGCATTCTTCACCACACTAGAGATAGGGAGCTGGCCTTAGAGCTGGGGAGACCTCAGTTCAAATACTGCCTCTGACACATATAGTCTCTGTGATTCTGAGCAATTAAGGTGGCTGGGCTTGGAGTAGGGAAGACCTCAGATACTTCCTAGCTGTGTGACCCTGGGCAAGTCACTTAACTACCGCCTGCCTCAGTTTCTTCAGTTGTACAATGAGGATAATAGTAGCGCCTACTTCCCAGGGTGGTTGTGAGGATCTAATGAGATAATATTTGTAAAGCGCTTAGCACACAGTGCCTGGCATATAGTAGGTGCTTAATAAATACTTTTTTCCTTCCCCTCCCTCTTCAGCTCCTCAATGTGCTAGGCAACTGGCTTAGACACTAACTGAGAGAGAGAGGTTGTGGGCTGTCAGCAGTCTAGATCCCCTCAAGAAGAAAGGAAAATAGAAAAGAGAGGGTGTAAAGGAGAGCATAGGGCTGGCCTTGGGAAGTTGGGTGATCGCAGGGAAAGGGGGCTGACTGGAGGCGGACAACCTGGGGTCCAGTTCCATCTCTGCTGTTTGCTACCTGGATCATCTTGGATGAATCTCATGCTCCTAAGAAGCAGGGTTGACACTGGCCATGTGAGCCCTTAATTTCTCAGCGCCCCCAAGGATCTAGAAATGACAGATGATTAGTCTGCATTGGTAGAGGGGATTTCCACACTGGGAGTTCCCTTCGCTGATGCCATCATCAGACCAGACCAAGAGAACAAGGTCAGGTCTCACTATTAGTAAGATTTGTCCTGACCTTCTACTCATCCCTCATCCAATCCAATTGACTGTCCTCAGGTGGGAAATCAGGAGGATTGAGGGGGCTTTTCATGGACGTGGTGAACTCGGCCCCTCTTCTCTCCCAATAGGCAGTGGCCCAGATCCTGCCCTTCCGAGACCGGAACTGGAAATCCCTGGACCGACTCTGGAACCGGCACCACGTGGACAGGGTAGAGATTGTCATGAAGGAGACAGTGGATGCAGAGGGTGAGTGAGTGATGGATGGAGAGAGAGGGAGGGAGTGGAAAGGGTGGCATTCACTGGCTCCCCCCCGCCTCTGGCTCTCCACCTTAACCCAAGTCAACCCAGTGGTGCATGGGAACCAGGAGCCTAGATGGTTGACTTTGCCAAGAGCACTGCAGGCTGGGTCCTTTGGGGCTTTCCTTGGCAGCAGTCAGAAGCTGGTATCTATGGATGTCCAAAGACCTAGAAGGAGGCCTCCCCCAAGTGTTGGGGGAAAGCGGCCATCTCTTGATTCATTATGGGAAGACGTGGAGTATAGGGTAAAGACAGTTAGGTTTGGAGTCATGGACCATCTCTACCTCTTCCAGTTTGAACCAGAGAATCACTGAATTTTGGGTTGCTGGGGGCTCAGCGGCCATCCAGTAATCCGTGGTAATCCTCTGTCATATGCTCAGCCTGAAGCTCTCCTCTACTTAGGCAGACCATTCTCCTTTGGGCCGACTGTGACCGTTAGGAAGTCTGTCCTGAAGCCAAGCTGAAATCGGCATCTTTGCCGCTGCACCTCATCATGCCTGGTTCTGTTCTCCTGGGGTGAGCGGAAGAACGAGGCTGAGCCCTCTGCCACAGACCAGCCTTTCAGTTCAATTCAATCAGCAATCATCAGCATTTACTACGTGCCAGGCACTGTGCTAAGGGCTGGGGTTGCAAAGAATTCAATTCAACAAGCATTTAAGTCTCTACTACATGCCAGGCAGTGTGTTAAGGGCTGGGGTTACAAATAATTCAATTCAACTCAACAAACCTTTAAGTCTCTACTACATGCCAGGCAGTGTGTTAAGGGCTGGGGATGCAAAGAATTCAATTCAATATACATTTATTAAGTGCCTACTATATGCCAAGTACAGTGCTAAGAGCTGGATATACAAATAAGAAAAAGAGATAGTCCCTGCCCCAAGGACAGTCTAACAAGGAAGACCAAACAAAAAGAAAGATGGAAAGGGTGGGGGAGATGGGGGTGGGGGGGTTGGGGGGGTTGGGAGGGGAGTGGGGGCAGGTGGGTACCCAGGCCCTGGGGTTATAGGAAAATGAAGTTAGCAGGAAGGCTGTAAGCCCGATATAAAGGAGGCCTTTGGGAGGGAGAGGCCTTGTTGAGAATGTGCCGAGTTATGTCCAACCTGAGTCAGTGTGGGTGGTGAGATTTCAGGTGATCTGAAGGGGTGGGAAGGTAGTGGTGGGGGATGGTGTTCCTGGAGCCAAGCTAGATGCTGCTAAGAAACAACTAAGGTGTCTCTTCTGAGCTTCTTTATCTCCAGGCTCAAAATCCCCAGTTCCTTTCGATCGATCCTCACATGGCCTGGGCTCATGGTACTTGGCTGTCTTGGTTACCTTGCTCTGGAAATTCTCCATCTTATCACTGTCCTTCCTAAAATGAATCCTTCAGCACCGCATGCAATACTTCAGATAAGGGATCATCCTCTCCCTCTTCCTGGAAGCTCTGTCTCTCTTAGGCAGCTGGGTGGCACAGTGGTCAGAGTGCTGGAACTGTTGTTGTTGGGTCATTTCAGTAGTGCCTGACAGCTTGTGACGCCATTTGGGGCTTTTCTTGGCAAGGATACTGGGGTGGTTCTCCACTTCCTTCTCTAGTTCATTTTGCAGATGAGGAAATTGAGGCAAGCTGGGTTAAGAGACTTGCCCAGGATCACTCAGCTACTAAGTGTTTGAAGATGAGTCTTCCTGATTCCAGGCCCAGTGCTTGTCCACTGTGCTACCCAGCTGCCCAAGCCCTGGAACACCTGCATTCAAATCTAGCTTCATTTATTTATTAGCTGTGTGACCCTGGGCAACTCACTTAATCTCTGTCAGTTTCTTCAGCTGGAAAGTAAGGGTGTTAATAGTATCTACCTCCGAGAGCTATTGTGAAGATCAAATGAGATGGTGATTATAAAACACTTAGCACAGTGCCTGGCACACAGTAGACACTTACTAAATGTTGATTGCATTGAATTATTTGTATCTTCAGTGCCTGGCACACAGTAGGCACTTACTAAATGTTGATTGCATTGAATTATTTGTATCTTCAGTGCCTGGCACACAGTAGACACTTACTAAATGTTGATTGCATTGAATTATTTG
>JAQQSZ010018283.1:0-10609 GCA_028646595.1 Phalanger gymnotis | reverse complement strand
TCACCAAAGAAGGATTCCAGAGTCTGAGACTGAATCTGGGTGTGTTTTCACCTCCTGGCATGTTCCCAGACAACTTACTTAACCCTTGAGTTTTTTCAGCAGGGTATGGCTGCTTGTAGACTAACGAGTTCTATGTTCTACTCTTGGGCAGATGCACTGCCTCACCAGCACTCCTCCTTCCCCAAGAACCCCCTACCTGGACTGGGCTTAAATCTTCAGCAGGCTCTTCACTCCTGCTCTGATCAGCCACTTAATTCCTCCCACCAGGTGGGCCTGGGGCCAGAAGCAACTGCAGCCGTAGTTCTAAAGCTGCCCCACCTCTGCTGCCCCAGGGGCGGTGGCCGAACCGCAAACTCAGTCCCGCAGCTTTTCCCACTAACCTTCTCTGTTGTCTTTGCTCTTTGTGAGTTGTGAGGTCTGGTAAATGCCACAGCTCAGTAATTCAGGATGCTAAGGCACTCTCCACTCAGCTCGTGGTCTGGTTGGTTTGCGGTCCGCGCTGTACGCTGGGCTCTGCTTGGCTCAGTTCCGCTCCCCTCAGCTGGGAGCTGGGAGCTCCGTGTGGGACAGACCTTACCCAGAGACCATCCAGGCTGTCCTGGGCTGGAGCCCTGCTTCCCTCTGCCACTTCGTGGGTTCTGCAGCTCTAGAATTGGTTCAGAGCCATTTTTTTTATAGGTTTTTGGAGGGACTTGGTGGGGAGCTCACGCCAGTCACTGCTTTCCGGCCGCCATCTTGGCTCCGCCCCCGAAAGCACATTATTTTTAATGAAAGATTTCCAAATGTAGGTTTGAGAATAAAGAAAGTGGGGTGTTTGGGTATAAATTCAATTTGAAAAATAAGAAGAGGAGTAGAGCTTTTCTACAAACAGTCCTTTGGAACAAGTCTACTAAAAGACAGCAGGAGGGTTTCAGGCCCTTCTAAAGAAAAGTAGGCTAGTATCCTACCTCATCCTCAAATCTCAATTTGAGTAGAGTAAAAATTGAGTGCAGTACAAAATTCAACCCAAACCAATTTTGTAGGTATACTCATTATCTCGAATGTACATCAAAGGAAAAAAATCAAATGAGAAAATGGTATTAATATATGCTTGTGCATTTTATCTACATAATTCTTCTGACCAGAAAATTAATCTTCAAAAGAAATTAATAGCTTTTATCTACATTGTGAAAAATTATTTATGGTATTGTTTCCCACCTTAAGAAATTATTTTCAATGCGAGGAAAAGAAAGAAGTTATTAACTAATATTCAAGTTTGGCACTTTTCTGCACAAAACTTAGCTTGGATGTTTCAAAGATTTAAAGTATTGTTCCTATTCATGAATGAAAACAAACTCATTAAAATGCATAAGGCCTCCACAAAGAAAGAATCCTATTTCGTCAGCACTTAAAATTCACAAGCTCAACATAGGAAATTGAGCTGGAATTTTCAAACTGAAATATTTCCCTCCTCCAGAAGAGAGCATTGTCTACACTACCCTCTTTCCCACAAGATTCCAAGATGCCCTAGGTGTCTGCCCACTCTTGTGGACCATGAGAATCTAGCTTCTTATATTCACACAGATATTTTGTACCCAAAGTTGTTCTTACATTCTTTTCTCAAACCAGCTGAGGTAAGCAGATATGGCAACAAACTCCACCCCAGGAATAGGCTGAAAGAATTTCTTTCCCTCAATTAATATTTTTCATCAATAGCTGAAAGGGCAGTTCTATAGGATAATACACTCAAAAGCATTTAAGCATCTTGTGCAAAACATTATAACCAACTGCCCCCTCATGGAGCTCACAGTTTAGTGAAAGGGAAAATCATAAAGACAGATTACAATATTACATTATAGCATACAGCAAATAAGTGCATTTGAGAGCTGATGAACAAAGTGCTGAGATAAAAGGGGGAAGGCCTCTGGAAGAGAAAGCATTTGAGGTGGACCTCAAATTAAGAGCAGGAATTGGATAAGTCAATTGGGGAAAAAAGCATATTTTAAACAAAGAGCCCAACATGCATAAAGACCCAGAGACAGGAGAGCTTAGTGCACTTTGAAAAGGCATTTTAGTTGGAAGGAGTATATGGAAGGGAAAAATGAGATAAGACTGAACAGAATTACAGCAGACTATAGAGCACTTAAATGCAAGCAAAGGAACCTGAACGTTGAAAAGCTCTGGGTCACCTCCCAGATATATGCCCAGGGAGGCCACAGTAGCTCTCTATTATTTCTCCTGAGCAGGAAATCACAAACCACAACCACTCATCTCTTCTTCCTCTAACCAGTACTGGATGGTCTATCATACAATTAAAACCACCTCCTCATTCCACCAAATAAATCCTACTACCCATCCTTCAACTTTTGATCAGTAAGTTGACTGGACAACTCTATAACCAAACACCATAACACCAAATAGATCTAATTTCTGCTGACCATTATTTCCAAACTATGCTATTTGTACTCTAACCACCAAACTCAATCTCCCTCTCCCCCAACCACATCCACTTCAACTGTGGATGCTGCCCTTGGGATGCTGAGCTCTGAAAGTGAGCTCTCACCTTAGCCTGCCCAAAAGCAGGTCTCCAGCTTACTTCTAGCCCACAGCTTTCAAACTATGCTGCAAACTGAACACTCCTCTTCTTCCCCCACCCTGCCTTTATGTGTTGTCTTCCTCCATTAGATTGTAAGGTCCTTGAATGCAGGGACTGTCTTGTTAGCTTGTTATAACCTTTGCATTTAATCACAGTGCCTGGCCCATTGTAAGAACCTGATAAATGCTTTAACTATCTTTTTTTCTGGTATCATTAGGGAATTAGCTGTTTCACAAAAGTAAAGCTTCCAGCTAGAATTTAATTCAAACATTTATTAAGCATTTGTCATGTGAAAGGCATTGTGCCAGGTCTGGAGGACACAAAGATGATCTAAGAAGTTTAAAATAAAGGATTTAAGACCATGTAGGAATATATATAAGGCAGAATCCAAGAAATACAAGGTTAAATCAGAACAAAAAACTCTAAGGAACATAAGGAGAGAAACATTAGTTTTAGCTAGCAGGATTAAGGAAAGCTTAATGGAGGTTATCTTAAAGGAAGAGATTCCAATAGGCAAAGGTGGGGTTAAAAGCCCATTCTAGGGATGAAGAGAATATAAATGGGAAAGTGGCAGGATAATAAGGATACATTATGATTAGAATATAAGAGTACAGTGAGATAAAGATAGAAAAACAGGAAGAAACCAAACCTGAATGCTAGGATCAGGATTTGATATTTTGGTAAGCAACAGGGAGTTACTAAAGGTTTTTGAGAAGAATAACTCGATCAGATTACTTGAACAACAGTCTAATAGATGAGAGAAAAAATAGAGTGGAGGCAGGAAGACTAGTTTGGAGACCCTCATGACAATCAAGAGGAAGATGAGGTGTGTTGGTAAATGTCAAACAACTGGCTTTCTGAAAAAGAAACTTTTAAGCTTAATCTGCATTATTAACATTTCCTCCTCACTTTCTTAAGTCTAGACAATCAACAAAACAATAGACCAAGTCTTGATTTGTAGGATTTGCTAATTTCCCAGGTATAAACATACACACTGAAAAGTCAAGCTGCAAGATCTTCTGAAAGCACACTTCTGGCAACAGATGATAGATTGAGGAGTTCCCAATGAGAATGCTAAAGAGAGAATGAAGGGGAAAGATGTTGTGGAGATCACTCCATTAAAGTGCTAGTTGAATGTGCCATCAAGAGTGACTTAGAGTTGACCCTAGACTAGTAAAACACAAGTTTTGGCAAGTACTGATAAGCTAAAAAGGCTTGAGTATGCACAGTCTGTCTTGTGAGCACCAGTCTAATATCCAAGAGGCTCATCATCAGGTTGGCCAATCATCTACAGAGTCACTGTGATCTGAGTTAGTGGAAGGAGCGCCCATAATGATGAAAATATAGAGTACTTAAGTACTGTGGAAGTAGAATTACAGGACTTAACAGATTGTTGGGACATAAAGGACTAAGAGAGTTCAAGCTTGGGTGACTGGGATGGAAAATGGTGGTGACAACAGAAACTGAGGTTGGGAGAAGGGCAAAGTTTTGTTTGGGGGGAGTGGGATAGATTAATATAGTAAATATCTAACTTTTGCAGTATTGGCAATAAATGGCATTTATATACTGCTTTAAGATTTACAAAGCTTACACACACATGCTAATTACCTTCCTTATCTGCCTTCAAGGATCAGCCCAGGTATTACCTCTTCTGTGAAGCAAGCCTTCCCAGATCCCCACAAACAGAATATAAACTCACTAATGGAAGGGACCAGTTTGTTTACCTTTGTACCCACAATACCACAAAATGTTTTGCACTCAGTAAGAATTTAATAAATGTTTAGCTGAATTAACTAATTTGATATTCATAATAAACCTCAAATAAATGGAAACATCTGCAGGAACTATCTTCATTTTATAGATGAGGAAATTGAGCTCAGAGAGTTCCAAAACTTGAACCATATTGACATAGTGTCAGAATCAGAAGCTGACTTCCAATATTCTTTCCATTAATGCAAGATTGCCTCTCAAAGACATAAAAGTGGAAATATTCATCAGATAGTGGAAATAAAGGACTAGACCTATAAAGGAAGTTCAACCTGAAGATGTGGATTGTGAAGTTTCCCCCATGGAAATGACAACAGAAGCCACAGAGGCAAATGAGATCAATAAAATGAAAGGTACAAAAGAGGTCTATGGATAGTACCTTGGGTAATGTGTACATTTAGGTAAAAGGAAGAAGATGAGGAACCAAGGAAGAAGGTATAAGAAGTTGTCAGAGAATCAGAACCATAAGAATGGAGCTCTAGAAAATCCAAGGGACAAGAGAATGCCAAGAATAATTGGAAGTGTATACCTTTATATAACTTAAAACTTGTTTAATCATAATCTTTTTCCATGGTATCATTTCTGAAATGTATTATATACTTTGCTATCTTCTTAAGTACTATAATAAACATAAATTGACCTTTTTTTGATAATTCAAGTTCATTGAACAGCATTGTATTATGTTAAAAGAGTGATAATCTCAGAGTCTACTGAGGTATGTAGGGCCTCAATTAAATGACTTCAGAATAAAAGAGTTATTGTACTTGCCTATACTTAGGCTATTTGATACCTAGTTGTCAAAAGTACCTATCTCTCTCATGCTCTCATTTTCCTTACTCTGCTAATTCTAACATTCAACAGGCTATGCATAAGTTAGTCAAATTTAAAACTTTATGTACTATAAGAGACATTCACTCAGATATTTCATACTCTTATGAATAAAGACTATTCACTTTAGTTAGTTCATCAACTTTGTGACACCAACTTTAGCTACTCTGAAGACTATTTTTTTTCTTTCTGGTTTTCAACTGTGTTCCAAAGAATTGAGGTTGCTAGAGAAATCAGGTGTTACTATATATTAAAACTGAATCTTTGTGAGAAAGTTAGGAAATAAAAGGCTGCATAAACTAAAATATGCATTTTTATCCTTAAAAGAAAGATCAAACTAACATGAAAGCTTTTAACTGAGCATACCGAAGGAAGGAAGTTCACAGTTAGTGTTCCAACCACATTCTATCTAGGCCCCACAATTACTAAAATGTATGGTAGGTCCAATGTGAAGAAAGAGCGATAAGGTTTAAGCTATAATTACGCCTCCTTCTATTTGTGAGTGTGCAACACTCCACCTTAAGCATACAGTGTTACTTCCCTAAAGGCAGTATCAAACCTGAAAGTTATAGCCACAAACTCTCAAACACAAATTTCCTAGTCTTCTCTTCTATACAGTGTTTTTACGTGATCTGCTATTTCGGCTTATAGAAAAGGTGTAGTTTTGTGGTAATGTAAAAAAAAAAAATTATTCTCCCCTAACATGCTTCTTGAAAGGTTGGCCCTTATATAGAACTCACTGAAAGTCATTTCCAACAAGTAAGGCCCTAAAACATGATTTCCCCAGAAAAAGGGCTCTAGATTCATTCCATGAAGAGAGAAACTACAAGTTCAATCACAAGATTCTGTGATTCCTTTAGTATAACATTCCCATATAATGAAAATTATAATCCTCTAGTATTCATCATAATTACTTAACCATGACCACATAGTGAGCACTGCAGCCTTCTTAAGGGTAATTCTATGAAACACAGACTCCATCCATTTTAGAGCATCTGAGAAGTTTTTGAAAGAACTTGCATATAGTAGAAAAAATGCTGGATCTGGAGTCAACCAGCCATGGGTTAGAAACTTTTCTCTGACACATGCCAGCTGTGTGACTGTGGACAGTTACTTATCCACTGTCTTAGCTTCCTCATATTTAAGTGGCAATGAGACCTATAAGGCGTAATTCTTCTGGTTGTGAAGATCAAATTAGATGCCTGTAAATGGTACTATGCAAACCTTCAAAAGCTATATAAGTGTTTGCTCTAATTATTATTATATATATGAACTGTTAGCCTGCCCACAATCATCTTGCTTTGAAGAGTAAATAAGAAACTACTTCTATTACATGTGTTATTTACATCTCCACAGGACTTAAACATTTTAGTTGAATACAAGTAGAACAAATTTCTAGTTGTTTTAACTAATTTGTAATAAAATAGAATGTATAGTGATAATGCATCTTCTTAAAAAGTGTCTTTATGTGTATGTGTGTGTGTATACATATATATATATGTATACACACACACACACATATGTTCTAGTATTTTTTCCAGAGTTTTTGGTAGCAAAATTGGTATTCAAACCTGGTAAACGCAAGTGCCATAAAGACAGATGCTGATACCTTGATATAGCTGATGCTGTAGCATTTGCTTCCCACCAAGCAGCATGGGGGTAAAAGAGCAGCAGATTCAGAGGCAGAATGCCTTGATTTGGTTCCTAGGCCAACTACTTATTTACAGTGGGACTTCAAGGAAGTTACATCATCTTCCTGGGTCCTCAGTTTCTGGGTCTGTAGAATGAACAGGCTGTTCTAAATTAGAGACAGGGTGCTGGACTATGAGTTAGGAAGACCTGAGTTCTAATCCTGCCTCTGACACTTCTAAGCTATGTGATTAGTGCCACAATGTCTCCTTTCTATTTTTCATATTACTAGGGATTAAAACATGAGCATTTCAATATGAAACAATACTTAGTCATAGATACAAATTCTTATTACAACTTCATAAAACAATAACTGCTAGAAGCAGTATTTATTAAACTTCTTTTAGACAAGGACTTACTTTCTTCAGATATTCTTTGGGTATACTGACAGCCTTTACTCAAAGTTTGCTTTTTTCAGAGGATGGATGTTAATTTTCAAACCTAACTAGAGAACCACAATCAACTTTTAATGATCTTTGGTAAAAGGGGACTAAAGCAACTGACTGAAAATCATTAGTAATGCCCAAACTCCATTTTAGGCCAGAGTTTCCAATTCCTCCCTCATCAAATCTATTAACCTAGCTTTCACCAAGCAGCAAACTAGATTGCAAATGAGAAGCAGAATAAAGTCTGGGTTTTAGGGGATTTTCTAATTTTTTCCCCTCCAACTATGGTACAAGAGGTAGTATCAAGCAGTAAAATGACCAAAAGGCAGTCACCTCGAGGGTAGTAAGTTGCACGAATCATCTCCAAATTGAGACAATGAAATCTCCACCAAGACTAAGTTACCCTTCTTTAATGCTCTAGTTCAAGAGCTCTCAGCAAAGAAAGTTAAACCTCTTCCTCTCTGAGGAATGTGAACGACTTTGCCTTTCCAAAATTCGTAGATTTGTTATAGAAGGATTACCTACAAACACTTTCTACTTTGCATCTTCAAAGAAAAACAAAACATGTTTTATGGATTCAATTCCTATACTAAATAAGCAACCGCTCTACAGAACAAAAAAAAAATGACTGTGCTTCAACTTTTAGACTGGTCACTTATCAGAATGGTTTCCTCCAATACTTAATTCTAACACATCAGAGATCTGCTTCCCTCAACTTTATCTTTCGACAATGTTTAACAGATGGAATGATTCAGAGAAAATAGATCCAGGTTTTTAAAACAGTTTCTTCAAAGCACTTTACCAAAATATGCAGCTAAATCACTAGGACTGGGGCAACATTTCTAGGTATAGGTTCCACTGCTGCTAAACAGCTTTGTGATATGGGAAATTCAGTCGACCTCTTTGTAACCTTTATTTCCCCCAATGAAGTGGAAATTAATGGATTGGAAATAGATGTTATCCAGACTTTTGCAAAGTGCTTTGAGATCCTAAATGATACTATAGGACTACATAACGGAGTATCATAAATATATTAAACATTTGTTGACTGACAGATGACATGTTTGAGATTAACAATACCTGTATTTCAATTAACACACAAAAACAAAGAGCTTTAAAGCTGTAAAGCTGTAAAGGAGTTAAGAATTAAAAAACTGAGCCTGGAGAGACAAAGAACTGCCTTGAAAAATCTCCAAAGGTTCAGTAACAGGTAAATTCCAAGGAGCCAAAGAGTAATTTTGCTGAATGCTACAGGTAGTATGGAAAGGAAACACTGAACTACAGCAACGAAAACAATAGTCACTGTACCATAAGTTTCTGAAAGTTCAGCTTTTAATCATGTCATACAAAGTAATTGTAAGAGTATAGGCACACAAAGTATGTTTACGGTGTTTCTCTTTCAACAATGTAACAGTGTGCTAGAGTAGGCAGAACCTGGGTTCAAATCCTGCCCTTGTCAGTTTCTAGCTCTGTGACCTTTGGCCAGTCAATTAACTACTCCAATCTTCAGTTTTCTCACCTGGACAATAAAAAGGTTTTTAAGGTCCCTTCCCACTCTAAATTTATTATCCTGTGAAGCATGAAGACAGTTTTGCAAATCATTCAAGACATATTAAGCACCCATGTATGAAAGCAAAGCCCTGTAAGTTTCTATCTGCCTGCCCTCATGAAGCTTCCAGTCTAACAGGAGTAAAAGTACACAGATAACTCTGATACACCATAATACATTAGTCATTTATTACAGAGGTTCAAAACAAAATGTTACCTGAAATACCAGGGTGAAAACAAATTGTCACAAAGACAGGATCAGGGAAGGTTTTGTGGAGGCATTAGCATTTGAGTTGGGTAAGAAAGTTAAAAAAAAAAACTTATTTTTTTTAATATAAAAGATGGGTAGGAAATTCAACAGCTGAAAAAGGAGAGAGAACATACTTAGCAAAGGGAATGGCATAAGGAAAAAGAAAAAAAAGGAAAGCACAGAATAATTCGAGGAGCAGAAAATATTCCAATTTGACTCTAGGATGGTGCTAGTTTGTGCAAGACTTCTATGGGCTTTGAATACCAAGTCAAGTTTCATTTTTATTTGGTAAGCAATAGGAAGTCCTGGAAGGACTGACCAATGGAAGGACTGATCTAACCCAATCAGGCTAGAACCAGATCTATGCATTAAGATTAGTCTAGAAGTGGCATGATAGATGGAAGACTTTCATTTTGCAGAGCTCATCCTCATCTTACAAAACTTTTTAAGGGAGGAAGACAGAGTAAGGAGGGGAAGAGAGAAAGGAAACTGTATGGTTTGTGTCTGACATCCCCACCTCCCCACTTGTAAGTGTTCACAAAGCGCTTATTAAAGGTTAACATTCCCACCCTTACTTCCACATAACTATAAGTTTTAACTTATCCATTTCTCCTATTTTTCCAGTTCCATCTTTCTTGTCCTCCCAAAAATGTCCTTACAAGGCAAAATGCATGAGGGGCGGAGCCAAGATGGCAGCAGGAAAGCAGGGACTTGCTTAAGCTCTCTCCCAAATCCCTCCAAACACCTGTAAAAAATGGCTCTGAAGAAATTCTAGAGCTGAGGAACCCACGAAATAGCAGAAGGAAACAGATCTCCAGCCCAGGAGAGCCTGGATGGTTGCCGTTGCTGACAGCGGAGGGCAGCCCTGCATGGGTCATGCTGGGACAGACCAGATCTGGAATCAGCCAGCCAGAACAGGCCTTGGGGCCATGAATCATTGAGCTGTGGCAGTTACCAGACTTCTCAACCCACAAACGCCAAAGAGCAGGTTAGAGGGAAACTGAGGAATCGAGCTCAGAGCAGTCCAATCACCATGCCTAGGGGTGGCATAGGTGGTGCGGAGGTGGCGGTGGCAGCAGCAGGAAACTCTTGAGGCTGCCTCCAGAGCCACAGCATCAGCTACTTCCCGAGTCCCTAGCTCATACGAGGATTCTAGCAGTGGATCAGAGCTGGAGTGTAAGGAGTGCTTTGTGGGCACAAAGGCAGATTCTCTTGCTGCGCCCTGCTTGAATCTGTACTGCGGTCCTGCTTGGCGGTTCTTGGGGGAGGGCTGCGGTGACAGAGCCTGGGGTGATGGTGGAGTAGAAGTAGCTCTGAACACAGCAGTGCTTGGACCCTAAAGCTTGCGACAAAGTACTCTCTACTCTACAAGCAGTCATATCCCAACAAAAAGCTCAAGGGTCAAGTAGTTGGCTGGGAACATGAACAGGCAGCAAAAACTAACTCAGACTCAAATCCAGACTCGAACTCAAACTCTAGATTCCTTTTTTGGTGACAAGGAAGATCTAAACATACAGCCTGAAGAAGTCAACAAAGTCAAAGAGCCTACATCAAAAGCCTCCAAGA
>JAQQSZ010018282.1:0-10609 GCA_028646595.1 Phalanger gymnotis | reverse complement strand
ATTGGAATCCAGATCTTCTGATTCCTAATGCCGGTTGATTTTTCACTTTGTCTCATTGTCTGTGAATTGAATGAAAGCTCCAAATGAGCCAATATTGTGATTTTGGTGGGGGAAAAAATCCCTGGAACGTGATGTGAGTCTACCTAAAAATGTACAGTGTTTCAATCAAAAGAAGAAAGTGATAATCTCAAGGTCCTCTCTGCTAGTCAGGCTATATCTAGCTTGTCACATTAAATATTGAGCAATGCCTTTAATGAGGATATTTCACAAGTTGGAGGAAGACCGCAAAAATGAAGTAGCACAAAATCTTGTCTTAGGAGTATGTCTTGAATGAGGTTGAGATATTTTTTTAGGATTTCAATGCAGAGAATGCAGGATCACCTGTCATGTAAAAGAAGGCTCTACCTTCATTATGTATGGCTCCAGAGGATCACAAGATCAAAGATGCAGAACTGCATGGAACCTGTGAGATCAACTGGTCAAACCTCATCATTTTCCAGAGGAAGAAATGAGGACCAGACTTGTCTATGTAGTAGAGTTGGGATTCAAACCCAACTCCTCTGACTCTAAACCTAGCATTTTTTTCCAAAATACCACACAACATGAGTAGAACCAGAATCAGTCAACAGAAGTTACATGGACATAGGTTCTGTCTCAATATAAGAAAAATTTAATATGCAGAGCTGACAGAAAATAGAAAAGGTTTTATTATGATGTAATGAATTGCCTATCACTGAAGGTCTTTAAACAGTGGCTGAATGCCTCCTTGCTAATAAGTGAGCTTTCACTTTGTCTTGACTGGAAGTAGGACTCCACACAACCTTCAAGTCATCCTGATATTTTTCCTTCCCTACTTTCCAGTTCCCTCTTCAATGTTGTCTTCCAATATTAGACTATAAGCTCCTTGAGGGCAGAGACTGTCTTGTTTTCTTATATTTGTATCCTCAGTATTTAACATAGTGTCTGGCCAATAGTAAGTGCTGAATAAAATATCAGTCAATCAATCTATTCATCTATCCATCTTTCTTTCTATCATCTATATGATATGACAGTTTCCTCCTCAGGTAATAGATTATCTAGGCCAAATTCGCAGGTTCCTTCCCATTCTCTAATTTTGTAGAAATAAAAATTGTCCCACCGAATCAAACCCATGATGCGAACAACTCACTGTAATGTATCTATAACATGGACACCAAGGGAACTACAAATTTACAGAAACCAAGAGAGAGGGAAATCCAAAACCACACACCAAAATAGACAGAAAAAAAAAACATTTCCAACTTCCTAAACATTCCTTTGGAGTAATGGGAAGTAATCCACTTTATAGGCTGAGCAAGGAAAAGATCACTGAATTTAGAGTCGCAAGACCTGGGTTCAAATGCTGGCTCGACTACTTACTACTTCACCTCTCTGAGCCTCAGTTTCCTCATCTGTAAAATAAGGGGTTTATACCAGATAAGCTTGATGGTACCTTGAAGTTCTAGGACTTCAGGTCCCCCGAACAGATCATATATAGTCGAGAAAGGCAAATGTATAGACTTGAAGATCTACAGCTGGAAAATCTCAAAGGACAAAAGTCCCCTTAATGGAGCCCAAGGTCACAGAAATAGCAAAGATCAGAAGTATGTTTTGAACCTAGAATTTCTGACTCCAAAATCATAATCACTTCCACTCTATCTTGGCTGTCTAATGGGAGCCTCACAAGGAACAAACTCTTTTTAATACATCCTTAAAAAAATACTGTACTTTTTGATGCCAGAAAAATCTTTTCTCTATAATGCAAAGGGACTTATTTCATCAAAAACTGTTTCTTGCACAAAACTCTATTCCTTTGCCTCCTCATGGCATGGAAGAAACATTGGGTTCTCAGAGACCATGCCAGCAAGGCACAAGCCTTGGCAGGACCTACCAAGCTGGAAAGGCTGGAAGGCATCCCAGCAACAGAACATCTATCTTTTATCCCAGGTGAAGCCTAGCCAGCTTTGGAGAAAGGTTCATTGCTAGAAGGCAGACCAATGAGAAAGCAATTTCTTGAGGGCCAGAAACTCACAAAGATCCAAATGTAAAGGGGAGAAGGATTGCGAGATATATGAGTGGAAGGGTTATTGACACCAATAAAAATTAGCTCCTTGAATTGTTGAAGTATGGAATAAGTCTAGTCATGTGTGTCATAGTAAGAATTAAGGGGGGATACAGTTTTCAAACCTAACTGTGGGCATGTAAAAGAATGTGGGGTTTGTAGTCTAAGGACATAGAGTCAAGCTATGATTCTGATATTTACTATCTATGAAAGCTGAGCAAGTCACTCAAATTTTCTGAATATCAGTTCCTGCCTCACCCTCCCACCAAATGCATGTCCATCCCTGGGTGAGAGGTGAGCTTTCTCTTTATTTTGTCTACACCAGGTTTCCATGTTAGTTCTGAGTCATTCTCAGACAATGCCACCACATCCCTAAATCCCTCTTCTGCTATCCTTGCCAAATACTTAGTACCTTATTTTCTATCCCTGACTGCTTTTGCCTCCAGAGGACCTCATTGTTTACCTCGTTCCTTCTTCCCATCCAAACTTATATTTCAAATGTAAGGTTGCACCCACAGCAGTGCAACTATACCTGGAATATTTCTATCTACCCTTTCCCATACCTCTACCTACTAATGCCCTACCAGCTTTTAAGGTCCAGTAAAAATATTATCTCTTCCATGAAATCTTCCTGGATTCCACTGACCTAGCAGTGATCCTTCCCTTATCAGATATCATAGCATTTTATATGACTGAATGAATAAAGTCTTTGTTAAACACTTTCCATGTGCAAAACATTATATTAAGTCTTGGGGATATAAATAGAAAAGCAAGACACTCCCTGCTATCAAGGGGCCCACATTCTAAAGGGGGAGACAACATATATGAAAAATTTCAGCTACAAGTCTGATAGAAAAGTCCCATAGTCCGTAGGGTTCAGTAGCAAAGATGTTAATGCCTCTTTTTAACTGTCTTTTCCACTAACAAAATCATATTATATTATGTACTTCTCTACTTATATTAAGTACTTATCTACTATTTTGTATTTATAATTATCTGTGAGATCTTTGAGGACAGAGAAAATGTTTTATTTATCTTTGTATCCACTCCATCCAATGCTTAGCATGGCACATTATAGACACTTAATAGATGTTGAATGAATGCATACCTTCCCTTCAGGGCCCTTCTCTACTGATAATGACAAAAGAGTAATTGCAGGACAAGCTCCCATGTCAATATAGTAGACTCTTGATGCATTATCCATACCAGGTAATGATATTAGTACTTCAATTGACCTCTGACTTCATTAGCATGGGTACTCCATCCACAAGTGCAGCTTGAAACCCGTCAATGTTCTTTCATTCTGTGATACTTGTCATCATGTCTTTAAATTTTTCTTGTTCATATTTTCTTTTCAAAGAGGCCCAGTGACATCACGAGGTGATATCTTGACTTGCGTGTGAATTGGATTTAAGCGAGGTGGAGTTGTACAAAGTCATCAAGCCTTACTCTGTCTTCCAGGGTCATCGAAGTCCAGTGGCAAGACAAAAATTAAGACAATTGGATGCCCAGGATGCAATGTATGACCTCGGGTGTCTAACCAAGATCTAAGCCCTCCAAAGCACCTATGTTAGCCACCTTCATGACTGTTGGAAAAAAAACAAATTCTCATCTGCCCATTGCACTGGGGAAAATTTTCACACGCTTGGGGCAGACATCCTTCTTACTCACTGATGGGTTTAAGGCCTGTTGGTTACTCTCAACCTGGTTTAACCTGTCTGCCAAGATGGTTTTACTGGGGTGTTGCTTCTGGGCATGCTACAACTTCTTGGAGACTCTCTCTCACTTTAAAAAGATCCTCCACAGAGGACCCACCCAATGGACTAGACACATTCTAGTCCTTTTACAACACTTGGACTATCCATGTTTTGTTGCCCTGTCTTTCTACAAAGATGTAATTCATGGAAATCAGAAGATCATAGATTCAGGGTTGAAAGGGACCCTGGAGGCCATGTAGTCCAACCATGTCATGTTGCAGATGTGGAAACTGAGGGCCCAGAGAGGTTACATAACTTGTTCAGCATCACCTAAGGATTAATTGACAGAGGCAGGGTTTGAACAGTATCTTCTAACACCAAAACTAGGATCTTTCCACTGTGTATTTCAATTTGACAAACATCAATCAAGTATTGCCCACATACTAGACCTTGAAAATACAAAGAAAAATACATATCACTCCTTGCCCTTAAGGAGCTTATATTCTACTTAGGGAAAATTACATGTATACATATAAGACAGTGTCATTTTTTATTTTCGTCTGGACAAAACTCCCCACAAGGGCACAATCTCTACCAATGTAGAAGAATAACTGCTCTCCAATTTAGAATTAAAGTTATTGGGGAGAGGGAGGGAATCAGTATTGAGAGGTTAAAGGTTAAATAATTTACTAGGGCTGTGAGTGTGTGTCTAAATTAAGATTTGAATACAGGTCTACTGACACCTAGGCCAATTGCTTATCCATCATGCCATCCTGCCAAAGAAATAAAAGATAATTGTAAAGTCATTTAGAGGTGATGGAGCAGTGGTAAATCAGGATGTGTCTCTCTTGGGAATTGGTATTTTGAGTTAACTTTTTAAGGGAACAAAGGGTTCTAAAAGACAAAGAGGAGGAAGGAGAACATCCTATGTATGGGCTGCAGCCTGTGCAAAAGCACAGAAAAAAGAAATGGAAGGTCACATTCAGAGAACATCAAGTAAGTCAGTTTTGTTGGGATACAGGATGTGTGAGAAGAATAACATATAACAGGCTTGGAAAGCTGGAACCAGATGGATTGGAACCAGATTATACAGGGCTTAAAATAATAATATGTAATATTCATATAGTGCTTTAAGATTTGTAAATCACTTTATAAATATTATTTCATATTTTCCTTACAGCAACTCTGTAAGGGAGGTGCTATTATTAGCTCCATTTTACAGGTTAAGAAAGTGAGGCTGAGAGATTAAGCCACTTTCTGAAGGCTATAGACCATTTAAGTGTCTGAGGCAGGATTTGAATTCAATCTTCCTGATTTCAGTGCCAGTACTCTATCTACTACACCATAAATCTGCCTGAATCATGGGGTTGACATTTTATTTTATAGTCAAAAGGGAACCAGTGAAGCTTCTTGAGCAACGGATTGATATAATCAGACCCATGCTTGAGAATTATCAACTAGACAGCTCTATAGTGGATGAAATAGAGAAGAGAGAGATTTCTGGCAGGGAGACCAATTGGGAGACTATTGCAACAGTCCAGATGAGAACAGTTTGGGGCCTGATACGGTACTAATAATGAGAATATGAGGGCTGGAACAGTAGATGCGGGAATCGTCTTCACAGATACGATCGATGAATCCACACTAGCTGATAAAATCACTATGGTGAATAGATGCCTGATAGCTCACATCTGTATGACCCTGTCCCTAGAAAAAAAAAAGTTCCAATCTTCATACAAACGCCCTAGAAAGTAAAATCCCTGATAGGCAGGTGATGCTGCCCCCCCCCCGTTCCAATTAGTATAAGCCCCATCTTTGTTGAGCCCAAATATTTAGCAGCCTTACCCATGATAGAGAACCAGAAAGGAAGATAATAAAGTATTTTGATAGCCAAATACATAGCAAAAATTTACATGTGAATATGCATTTGCTGTAGACTATATCTTCTCCATGATGCCTGAAAATAGTTGATGATTAATAAATGCTTATTGATCGGGGAATATTTTTTCAATTTTACATCTACAACTATTAAGTTTAATTTTCTTAGATTGTGGAGTTAACCTTATAATTTGATAAGTAAATTTTAACGGGAGGGGGAGAGGGAGATAAGAGAATTCCTCCTCAGGCTCTCCCTCAGATCCTGATGACTTATTTTAATCCATGAATCCAATAGGCTTTGTTGGGTAGCTTCTAAACCCATAGCAAATTCATTAATCTGATGATGATCAGTTGAATTTTTAATTCAACATAACGAATTTAGCAAAAAGTTACATCTGAAAGTATCACATAACAAGGAAGAAGCAAAACTCCGAATGCTAACAACAGACACAACTCCAAATTCCCAGAAGTCTGAGGCCATCTCGGTTGCTCCTATGGGCCATTATCATGCAATAATATGGCACAATGACTGATATTCATACTGATGACCTTAAGTAATTAGAAAAAAAAAATTCATTTTCATTAAATTCAGTATGATTCCAAGGACAAATTGTTTCTGCTTTCTGAGGATAGTGTCAGTAGGGTAGCCACTTGATGCTTAATTCCTTGGCCATGGGAGCCCATGAAAGAAAGAAAAATACAAAATGGTTCTGTGTTATGTAGATACCTCATGCTTTTACAATGATAATATGTCAGTGTCAAAAAGGAAGGTGGGAATTATATAATTTGTATCCTTCTATCTGTCTTACCCTCTCCTTGCCTATTCTATAGTGTCTTCTAGTAAACATCTGACTTCCAGTATTCCCAAAGGCACTGTTCTTGACCTCCCTCTCTCCTTCCTATCAAAATGTACTTATTAAGGTGGCCTTCACAATCTAAGAAAACAGAACTTTTTAGGCATAAATTTAAAGTTGAAAAATATCTATCCAAAAACATTATCAATCAAAAAGCTTTTATTAATCACCTACTATTGCCAGACATCATGGAAAAGGAATAGCAAAAAACAGTTCATGTGAAAAAAAGATCCTAAGGCTTTAGTAAACTGAAAATTCAAAATTCAATTCAATACATTTATTAAGTGCCTACTGTATAATGGTTAAAAATGTTATCTAAAGAAATCTAAGACACATTAATAGCACTGCCAAAAAAAAAAGAAGATACTAGTCCCCATGTACTCTGCCCTAGTCAGGCAACATCATGAGTGCTATTTTCTGTTCTGGGTACCACATGTTGGAAAGCACATTGAGAATTGAAGCATATCTCAAAAGGAGTATGACCAGAAGGGTAAGAGCACTCAAGATACATGTCATATTAGGATCTAGTGAAGGAACTGGGGTTAAAGAAGCTTAAAGAAGAGAACATCTCTTCGGCGTAGAAGAGGGAATAAGTAGGAGCATCAGATGAAAGTTAGAGAGGCAACACAATAAATTTGTGTTTATTTGCCATAAATTTGGTCCTGGTTTCCTGGCTCCATAGAGCATCCCAGGACTTGCCTGGGCAATAGTATAAATAGGTATCTCCTCATCCTTGACAGATGCAGCAAACAGCACTGGCTCCACGTCCCTCCCTCATTCCCATAGGCAAAAAAGGAAAATAGCCTCTCGCCGATCCTGCTCTTGTTGAGTCACTGAGAGTTTCTCTCAAAGGATACCTGAAAAGAGAACAATGCTCTGTATTCTCATCTGTGTTGTATTATTTTTGTAACCATATGTATTTATAGAAGCCCAAACTTGAGAGGCATAAAGGCAAAGTGATTCATCTAAGTACACCCAAAGGGTTGTTCAAGTGGCAGAAACCCAAGCTGGGAATTTTGGCTGCTTTACGAAGAGTTGATAATCCTTGTGATTTGCCAACATCACAACAGTAGGAATGAGTCATAGCTGCCATCTGCCAATTTCAACTCCAAGTTGATAATTGGGGAAAAAGCCACAGTCTGGCCCATTTCAGAAGGAGCTACCGCTGATCTTTCTTTCCACTGTAGAGTTTGCATTGTTACCTGATCTAAGGCTAAAGTTGGAATGAGCATCAATGGTCATGGGTGGAGGAGAAGAAAAGATGGTGGCCATAATGATAAGAGCAATGTCGCTGAAGCAGTGAATCCTTCCCTTCAGAAGCACCCTTATGCTTTGGCAAAATGTACTACAGACTCAAAAAATGGCACAGCTGAAAAGAGATCTTAGAATACAGAATAGAAGAACTGGAAGTTTCCCAGGAATGTAAAATATAGAATGTAAGAGATAAAGGAGAACTTGGAAAATGCCAGAGCTGGGAGACTTTAGAACATAGAACAGTCTATTAAAACTGGATCATAGAAAAGAAAACATAAAACATTTGAGCAAGAAGGGACCTTAGACTCAAAATGGAAAATGTTAAGGCTAAAAGGATCTTAGTGGTCACTTAATCTTATCCTTTCATTTCCACTTGAGGGAACTGGGAACCATAGAGGGAAAGTGACTTTCCTCTGTCCATACAGTGAATTAATGACACAAGACTGGAGCCCAGGTAACATCACCCAGTGTAGCCACATTGGGTGGGTGGGAATGAGGTTAAGTTATGACAACTAAGAAAATATAAATATAAAATATCATAAGCTATTCAGATAAAAGATTTTAGGAGGCAAAAAAATTACTTCAATCTTTTTCTCTTCCACTAGTTCATAAGGCTTCACAGAACTGATTTAGAGTCAGACTTGACAGATTTATGACTTTAGGGAAATTTCCTAACCTCTCCAGGCCTGTTTCCTCTTTCAAATAAATAGGACAATTATAATTTTCACCATTGATGTGGAAGAACAATGGGTTACATGCTGTGGGCAAGAATTTAATTCTTTATGTCTCTTTTGTTTAGTCATCAAGGAGAACTTCCCTAACCAACTCAGATTTCTTAACTGCTTCTGAAAAAAATAAACAAACAAACAAAAAATCTCTGGAGCCACTGAAGCAATGAAAATACTAAAATCTAAATGCACATATATCTCCAAAAAACAATTATCTGGGAGCTTAGATGAAGAAATATTCAACAAAAATGAGCAAGAATTCATGGCACCGCATCTTTTTCTTGCTGGCTTCAGACCACTGGTCACTTTAAATAACTATGAAACTATCTGTAAGCTTAACTTCATCTCCTAGCTCCTGAAGCCTAGTACTGTGTTTCAAACAATATATTCAATCAAAACCCACTGTTTCCCAAATTTGTTTACCCCCATGGAGTTTGTAATAATACTACTTAACTTGTGTGATTGACAAATGAATTCATTAACTGCCCAGTAAATAATGTTTTTTTTACGTACTTATCTAGACTAAAACCTTCCAGATATGACTTTGTCACAATGATAAACAACACCAATAATGACTGTGCCCATGAGAAGACATAAGGCAGTGAGAGACATTGCGGTCACAAGATGGAGGGTTGAATCTTGGCTCTACTGGTCACATCCTGTGTGACTGTAGGCAAGTATTTAACTTACTCTTTGGTCCTTAATTTCATCAGCTGATAATGAGTAAGTAAATGACTATGGAGGCTCCTTATAGCTTTCAATATATGATCGTATGGACTAGTCCCACACCCTTAATCTATGTAAGGAGAAACTGAGGACACAAAGAGGCTAAGTGATTCACCCCTAGTTAGGCAGGTAGCAAAGAATAAAGTGAGAAGTCATAGGGTTGTCTATTTTGTGTGAAAAGGAACCAGAGAGGTAATTGAATCCAAATCCATAATCTTATAGATGAGGAAACTGAGGCCAAGAGAGGTCATTCACATTCCCATCCTAATCCAACCAGGTTGGATTGGATTAATGTCTCATCAATTTCTCCTCCATCAGGACCTTTTTATAATAAGTCAGTCAGTGATCCCTCAGTACAGAAAGGAAGGCCCCTGGAATTCTGGTTCATGGAATCACAAAATTTTAGAATTATAAGAGACATCAGTGGCCATCTCCTCCAACCCATACCAGGGGTGGGAAACACCACTACAACATGCCTGGTAAGTGGTCCATATAGCTTCTTTTTGAAGAACTCCAATGAGGGTATCTCACTACCTTCAGAGAAGCTCTATCCACTTTTGGACAACTCAAATTATTAGAAAGTCCTCCTCCCTTATGTCAAACTTAAATTTGCTTAGTTGTCATTTTTATCCATTTTTCCTTGTTCTTTCCTCTGGAATCAAACATCCTTTTCTGATATGAAAGTCATTTAAATACTAAAGAATGCTATCCTTTAATCTCTAAGTCTTCTCATCCCCAGGCCAAGTACCCACAATTTCTTCAACTAGTCTTCATATGGCATGAGCTCAAGGACCATTAAGATCCTGATTGTGCTTCTCCAATCCTGTGATACTTCTCTGGTTCTATATTGTCTTTCTTTTTTTATGAAGATATTAGATTTAGAACTGGAAGAGACCTTGCAGGTTCTCTAGTCTAACTCCCTCAATTAATTATTTATTTTTAAATATCTCATTTGCCCCCCCCCAATTATACATAACAAACAATTTTTAAAATTTGTTATTGTTTTCAGTTCCAAATTTTATCAGTGTTCTCCTTGCTCTGCTCATTTCACTTTGCATCAGTTCATACAAGTCTTCCCAAGTATTTTTCTGAAACCATCTTGCATGTCATTTCTTATATCACAATAGTACTCTATCACAATGATATACCTCAGCTTGTTCAGCCTTTCCCCAAAAAGGTCATTCTTCTTGAGAGGAAAAAGTGCAGAAGGAAACAAAAAATAGGAGCATTGTCTTACCTTTGTTACAAATTCATCATCTCCCTAGTCATGCCAATCAATAAGTCTTATTCTTTCTCTAAGTCCCCATCCCTGCACACACACACATACACATGCTAAGCAAAAGGGCAAAAAAATTCTTTTTTATATACTTGCCAACCTCAGCTCATTATGAA
>JAQQSZ010018281.1:0-10609 GCA_028646595.1 Phalanger gymnotis | reverse complement strand
AGGGCAAGCATTCACATGGTGGCCAGAAGAAGTGATACAAAGACACTCCCAAGATTTCTTTTAAGAACTTTGGAATTGATTGTGTGACATGGAAGACATTGGCACAGGACCGCCCAGCATGGCATGCCCACATCAGGGAAGGTGCTGTGCTCTATGAGCAAAGCAAAATTGAAGTAGCTCAAAAGAAACACGAGATGCACAAATTTAGAGCATCCACCCCAAATGTTCACATGGACTATTTGTGCTGACCTGTGATAGAGCATTCCGAGATCATATCGGTCTGATCAGTCACAGTCGGACGCATTGTAACTTGACTCTAACGTGATGATGTCATTGTGGTCCTCTTTGAGAATGAAGGACAACAACCAACTGATACAATTTTTTCAACCATTTCCTAATTAATGTTATTAAGTCATTTTTCAGTTGCATCTGACTCTCCATGACCTTATTTAGAGTTTTCTTGGCAAAGATACTAAAGTGATTTGCCATTTCCTTCTCCAGCTTATTTTACAGATGGAAAAACTAAGGCAAATCAGGTTAAGTGACTTATCTAGGGTCACACAGCTAGTATGTGTCTGAGGTTGAATTTGAACCCATGAAGATGAGTCTCCCTGATTCCAAGTCTAGTGCTCTCTTCACTTTGCCATCTAGCTACCCTCCTAATTAATGAGCTCCCCCTTAATTTCCAGTTCTTTGCCACTACAAAAAGAGCTGCTTTATTTATTTATTTATTTATTTTACATTCAGGTCTTTTCCCTCTTTATTTGATTTTTTTGAGTTTTAGGTGTAGTAATGGAATAGCTGGGTTGAAGAGTATGCACAGTTGGGTTGAAGAATATGCACAGTTTAGTGAGTTTTGAATGTAATTCCAAATTGCTTTTCATAATGGCCGAACTAATTCACAACTCCACCACAAAGTACTTAGGTGCATTTGTTTTTCCACAGCCCTCCAACAATAACTTTCCTTTTTTGTCATCTTTGCCAACCTGACGGGTGTGAGGTAGAAACTCAGAGTTATTTTAATTTGTATTTCTCTACTTATTTTTCACATAACTATTGGTAGTTTGAATTTCTTCCTTTGAAAACTACCCATTCATTTTATATCTTTAGACTATTTATCTACCAGGAAATAGTTCCTGTATTTATAAATTGGAATCCATTCCTTATGTATATGAAATTTTTATCAGAGAAACTTGCTGCAAAGATTTTTTTCATGATTCCCTTCTAATTTTAAGTTTGTTGGTTTTGTTTGTATAAAAACTTTTTAATTTTATATAATCAAAGCTGTTAATTTTTTCTGTGTGATTTTCTCTGTCCTTTGTTTGAATATAAGCTCTTCATCTACCCATACCTGTGAAAGGTATTTTTTTTTTCCTTGCTCCTGTAATTTGTTTCTCATGTCACCCTTTATATCTACACCACATTCACTTGGAGCTTATTTTGCTATATGATATGATGTGGTCTAAATCTCATTTTTGACAGACTTCTTTTCAGTTTTCCCAGTAACTTTTGTCAAATAGTGTGTCCTTAGGTCTTTGGATTTCATGAAAACTAGGCTACTAGCTTTCCTATGCTGTATTTTCTTCCTCTGTAAAATAGAGATTAAACTAGATGATCTCTAAAGCACCTTGCAGCTCTAAATCCCGTGATCCTAGGTCTTCCGACTCTCAAGTACACTGCTCAATTCGAGAGTTAATTAACAACCCAAGAGTTGCAAGGAATGATTATTGTACAATATTAGAAAGGGTTATAAGAAGTAAACTCTGTATGATCTGTATTCTGTAGTGATCCTGTATGATCCTAACACCACAGGCTGTCATGATTAGGCAAGGTTCATGGAGGCACTAATATACATGCCACCTTTGAAAGGATAAGTTGGATTGGAAGCAATAGGATGAGGGAGGCTATTCCAGGCATATTTGAGAAAGGAAGGATAACCGAACTTTACTGGAGTAGTGTGAAATGGAAAGGTGGATAGGAGCCAGACTGTGAAAAGACTTGAACACCAAGCTGAGAGATATGAATTTTACGCTCGAAGTGAAAGGAAGCCTCAAAGATTTTTTGAGCAGGGAAGGGATATAACCAAAGCAATGTTTCAGCACAATTCATCTGAAGGGAGTAGGTAATACTTACTAAAGCAGTAGGAGCCTTTATTGGAGACTGAGACAGAATTTTAGAGCCAGAAACGACCTTCAAGGAGCTTTTTCCTCATTTTCTCTTGCATGTTTCAAATGATACATCTTTAGGCTTCATCTTGTCCACTCTTTTCATCTCCATCTTAATCATTTCTTTCTCTGCCTCCCTTTCCCTTCCTACTCTCAATTGATCTATCTCCTTGTTATTGTCCTCTTTTCATATCACATGGAGACTGGGCAGGCGAAGCTATGGTTCAAGAATAAATCCAGGCTCCAGATCCCTCTGTAGTAAACTGCATCCTTTGTTTCTTCTTACTCAGGCAGGTTCAAGGGAGTGGTGAAACCTCTGAGACAGGTGGAGATCAGCTCAGGGTTTTGGGGAGGAGATGTGAAGTGGGGGGGAGGGGGAGGACACCTTACAGAGCCTCATCCTTTTTAGGTTTCCCAGGCTAATGCTGCTTTCTGCCACGTCTTCTAGGTAGTGGTGGTATTTACTCATACAACAACATTCATCCAGCATTTATTAAATACTCGCTATGTATAAAAGTCTGTTCACTGGGAGAGATAAAGGATAATTAAGACATGGTCTTTGTCCTCATGAACAATCTAGCCTCTGTGCCCTCTTACACTCCATCTCCCATGCATGTAATGTACTCCACCCTCATTTCCCCCACTAAAACACTTCTCTTCTTTCAAGGCCACATTCAGGTGTCACCTCCTCCATATAGCCTAACAATTCACGCAGGAAAAACCAAATGGATGAGTAATGTCTTTTGTCTAGACTATGATGTGAAGTTGAATGGAAAGATGATTCATATAAAAGAAGTGAAATAAAAGGTCTCATGTAGAAAATGTACAATTGGAAAAAGAGATGGTCTAGTAATGCATTAAGAGTCAGAGATAGGGGCAGCTAGGTGGCGCAGTGAGTAGAGCACCAGCCCTGAAATCAGGATGACCTGAGTTCAAATCCAGCCTCAGCCACTTGACACATGTGCTAGCTGTGTAACCTTGGGCAAGTCACTTAACCCCAATTGCCCTAACCAAAACAAACAAACTAATAAGGGATAACATTTTGACAATCTAAGTGCTGTGTTGGTACCTAGCTGTGGTAGGAGAAATCTCTACCCTAACCTAATTATAACTATAATAATTACAATTATATATTCTCTAAAAGGAAAAGAATCAAAAAATAAATAAATAAAAAGAAAGGAATCTGTTCCTGAGACTTAATGACCTGGGATAAATAAGGCTTAAGGCTTGAGACTTTGGTTTGGCTATCTGGTGGCCTGAGGTCATAAAAGAGTCCAGCCCACAAGAAATCAGTACTCTTCAGTACCAAGTAGTAGACGTTCCACAGACAAAAAAGTCAACATACCCTGACGACCAGACTCATTTCTGTATGAGAAAGGGCATGTCTGCCTGAGCCATATTTAGTTATCTGTTAAATATTCTGTGTCTCATTTCATTCAAGTCTTGCACCTGAACTACCAAAACAAACCTGAATCAGAACTCCTGGATAATACTGGTAATGTTAAAAGACCTAGAGGAAAGCTTCTAACATGTTAGGGATATTCTTTTTTTAAAATGTTTTTATTTGCGTTTTCTATTTCTTATATCACCATAGCTGTCTCTAGCATCCCTCTTCCTCTCCCTTCCATATGACCAATTTTTTTTTTTAGAAAAGTCAGCATTTCTGACAGATAGGTTAAAAAAGGCTGAAAACATGCAACGTGTAATACCTGTGGATGTCCCACTCCACAAAGGGCTAGGTTGGGGACATCTCATCTCTCTTAGCTTGATTCCTGCTTGATTCTTTATAATTTTGTTAAATTTGCTTTTAATTTTTTTGGTGTGTGGTTGTTGTTTATTGTTCTAGTTACTGTGTATATTGTTTACTTGGTCCTGCTAACTTCACTCTGCATCAGTTCATATAAATCTTTCCATGCTTCTCGGTATTCATCACACATCATTTTTAATAGCCCAGTAATATTCCCTTGCATTCATGTACCACAAATGATTTGGCTATTTCCCAGTTTATGGGGCATCTGCTTTGTCTCCAACTTTTAGCTATCACAAAAAGTGCTACTTTAAATATTTTGGAGCCTATGGGGTCTTTTTTCTTATTGATGGTTTCCTTGGGATAAAAGCCCAGTAATGGAGTATCTAGCTCAAAAGGCACGCACATTTTAGGTGCTTTATTTGCATAATTCCAAAATGATTTTTTTTCACAGCTCCACGAACAATGTATCAGTGTGCCTACCCATCCACAACCCCTCCAACATTGATTGTTTTCATTTTGTCAAATTATGGGGTGTAGAATGATTTATTTTGATTTGCATTTCTGTAATTATTAGTGCTCTGGAGCATTTTTCCATGTGGTGGCATGCCCTTTCTATATGATTTATAGTAGGGCATAGACAAGAATGGAATAGGATGAAAATATATGAATGGAATGTAAACATGGCTAGGGAGAGCACCCACATCAATGAGATTATGGATCCCTTAAAATAGTTAATAATTATGGAGCAGAACATATTCTATTCTGATGAACAATAAGCAGATATTTTTGAGGATCCATGAGTCCAGTATGGGTCTATGAGGACAATCAAAGACATAGGACCTGACCTCAAGGAGTTTCCACTTCAGCTGGGAAGACAGTGTCACCACACGTGAATAAGCAATGAGCAATAAAAGACTAAATCGTGAGGTAAAGTGTGGTAGGAGTCCTGAGTCCAAGATCAATGCGGGCTCGAGTGCTCTGCGAAGGTGTTATGGAAAGACTTGAACTAGGTCTTGAAGGATGAGTAGGATTTAGATACTCATAACAGCAAAGAGCGGAGGGCATCCCGGGTGATGGGAACAGTATGAATGAAGGCACAAATCAAACACGTCATGTTCAAGATCCACGGAGGAGACCAGCCTGACAAGATCAGAGGGTGTGTATGGGGAGTGGTGGAAGGCCCTGGAAAGTCAAGCAGAGGATTTTAAACTCATTGCAGTAGGAACATGAGAGTCACTGAATATCATTGAGCCAGGGAGTGGCAGGATAGATGCAATGTGTTTTTTTAAAATAAGTTTTTACTGAGACTTTTTTTAATATCACCATAATTTCCTCTAGGACCTTTCCCTCTCCTCTTCCAGTGAGCCATCCCATAAAACAAATAGTATTTCCAACAAAGAAAAGTGTCAGCATAATTGATTAATACATTGGAAAAGTCTCAAAATAGATGCAGTTTGCAAAACTTGTAGACCTCCTACCTCTGCTGATGGATGCTATGGGAATGTCTTCTCATTTCTTTTCTTTTTGGGCACTGAAAGCAATGTTTACTGATTATTCTGGGAATTTGTGCAGATAGATGTGAGTGAAAGAGATGAGAAGAAGGAAGGCCAATCAGGAGACTGATGAACTATTTTGAACAAGATGTGACAAAGGCCAGTATCTCAATGGTTCCAGGAGGAATGGAGAGGAAGGGATAAATAATAAAATTCATTCATTCATCCAATTATTCAACAAATATATAGTAAAGGCCTTGAGTGTGCAGATCACTGTGCCAGATAATGGAGGATGTGACCCGGTTTAAATAAGTCATGGCCCCTGCCCTCACGGAGGTGTGTAATTACTTACACATTTCAAAGGGAAAAAATCAAGATTTGATGATCCCATACCTGATTAGGTATGGGGGAAGAGGGAAGAGGAGAAGGAAGAATTAAAGATGACTTAATTTTTCCAGCTTGAATGACTAGGTGATGGTGGTGCCATTGACAGAGACAGGGAGGTAAGTCAGGAGACTGACTCAATCGCTTTGGTTTTGGACATTTTGAGTGTGAGGTCATACTGGGACATCCGCTTGAAAATATCAACTAAACAATTTGAGATATAGGCCTGGATACCCACACAGACGTGGTAGTTGAAGCCATAAAAATGAGTAAAATCTCTTAGAGTATACCAGGTGTAAAAAGGGAAGGAAGTTAAGGACTGAATCTTGGGAAACTCTCAGAGTTATCAGACATTCTGAAAGGCTCACACACCTGAGGGGTGTCTTATCAGCTTATCAGCCTCTATCTGGATCATTATGGGGACTTTCCAGAGATCTCTGAAGATCTCTTACAATGCTAAGAACTGAGATCTTATGAAAGAAGTCCTGGCACTATCAAAAAGACAAGTCCTATTCTATTGCATTTATCAAGGATATCTTGCATTTTTAAAAATGTATTGATACAGCAGTCATTTCCTAACAAACACCTGAACAAACCCCACTACAAAGTATATACAGACAGTCTAGGTGACCCAGTGGATAGAGTGTCAGGCATGGAGTCAGGAAGACTCATCTTCTGGAGTTCAAATCTGGCCTCAGATACTTCCTAGATGTGTAACCTGGGCAAGTCACTTTATCCTGGTTGCTTCAATTTCTTCATCTGTCAGATGAGCTGGAGAAGCAAAAGGCAAACCATGCTGGCATCTCTGCCAAGGAAATCCCAAAAGGGGTCACGAAGAGTCAGACAAGACTGTAAAATGACTGAATGGCAGCAAAAAGTACATGCCATGAAAACAGTTTATTAACCGTTAACAGAAATGAGGGGTTTGTCCTTTAACTTCTACAGTATTGGACTAACACCGGTACTAACCCAGACTGTTGTAATTGACCCCCCAAGTGTAACTGCCTCTCTATGTTGACTCCCTTCACATCACTTTGGGCATTGACTATATCGGTTCTTTTGCTCTGCTTTTTCGAACCACATCATACGAGTCTTTCCATGTTTCTCTGAATTCTTCCTATCTGTCATTTCTGTTGGGAATGATAATATTCCATTATATTTATTTACTGCAATTTGTTCAGGCAGTCCCCCACTGTGGGCAAATATTTTGCTTCTATCTTTGTGTTATCACAAATGAAGCTGCCGTGCATATTTCTATAAGTATGAATCTTCTATTGTTGCCAATAACCTCTGAGTTATCTACCTCTGAGTAGAATCTCTGAGTTAGTTTAGTAATTTATATTTTATCAAGGACCTAGTAAAAGTGTGTGTCTAGGGCAGTGGGGTGAGCAGCGGGAGGTTCCACTCACTCCCTTCCTCCCTCAAGCACCTATCTCCCAGGACTGTTGTAAGCATCAAATGAGATAATATTTATAAAGTGCCTAGTACCTGGCACATAGTAGGTACTCTATAAATGCTTATCCTTCCTTTCTTCCTTCCTTCTGAGATAATATTTATAAAGTTCTTAGAACAGTAGCTGGCACATAGTAGGTGCTCTATAAATGCTTGTTTCCTTCCTTCCGTTCTTCCGAGATAAAATTCATAAAGTGCTTAGCACAGTACCTGGCACATAGTACGTGCTCTATGAATGCTTATTTCCTTTCTTCCTTGCCTTCTCTGACCCAAGTAAGGGGGCCTTCCTCTTCCCTGTACTATGTCTGTTCATATTCCTGTGTGACCATGTGTCATTTCTATTCTTTATTGAGGGCACACAGTGGCATAGCAGTTTAGTAGGTCCTTAGGGGTAAGATAAGTACCAGATAATGAATTGGGCCTATCCCCTGCCTAAGGGAGCCCACAGTCTAATAGGGGAGAAAAGACAAACACCCATATAATCAACCCAAATACCTAATTCTAACACCACAGGAGTGTGGTGAGGAAAAAAGGTGGTTCAGATATTACTTGATGAGAAAATGGGGTGAGTGACTCCAGGAAGATTTCCTAGAGGAGCTTGCCTTAGTCTTAGATGGAAAGAGAAAATGGATGAAGTGTAGCGGAAAGGTTAAGGAAGGGAGGATGCAAGAATAAGCCTTGTGTACTTGAGAAAACCATCTGAGCCTTTATGAGGAGTTTTCAAGGTCTTGGAGGGATGTATAAAGGGGAGGGAGTGCCGGCAACTGGGGAAGCAGGGTAGGTTTCAGGAAAGAAACACAATAAACCAGGTCTGTTGTTAATAAAGTTATAGAGTCATAAGACAGTTAGAGATGAAAGGGACCTTGGAGATCAGCTACTCTTAGGATAATAGACTTGCAGGCAATGTGGTACAGAGGAAGGAGTCCTTGCTTAGGATGAGGTAGGAGAGAGAGAATTCAGAACTGAAAATACAATAAAATTTAATTTAAAAAAAGAAAGAGTACTTACTGGACTCAGTCTGAATCCTGGCTTTGATGCCCAGCTCCACACTTGGCAGCTGTGCGATGACTCACTTTACTTCTCCAGGTGTTCATTTTATCACCTGTAGAATGGGGTTTATAATGACCACAGGACGCACCTCACAGGGATAGTGTGAGGCTCAAATGGGATAATGTATATAAAGTGCTTTGCAGGCCTTAAAGCTCCGTATAAATGTCAGCTATTGCTATAATATTTATTTTACGTAATTATATATTCATTCTCATCTCATCCTCCCAATGTTTTTGGAAGAGGTTTGGATAGAAATCATCCTGGAACAATCACTATCGTGCTAATTTAATGCTTGCATCATTCTCTCTTCGTGACCTTCCAGTTCCAATAATGTCATTAAGGTACCGTGACGCTTCTGGGTAGTTTTAGTCTCTGACTACTTTTCTATCACCATTAGGAAATGCCAGGTGCCCCCAGATGCCTTAGGGGCACACACTTGAAAAGCAAACTCAAGCCTGGCAGATGAAAATAGTCTTCTTGTCTGTCTCAGCCATAGGGATTTAGTATCATCCACCATGTAAATCCAAGACTGAGTATCACAGGCTACCCAGGAGAGAGTCCAAGGCAACCCCAAGAATGGTGTACAGTTCTACTGTAGTTCTGTTCAAAGCTTTTTCTGTAGTCTACATACAGTCCTTTCTTCCCATTCTTTGGTCCTACACAAGATGTGCAAATTTAGAGAATCCACCCCAAATGTTCACACGGACTATTTGTGCCCGACTTGTGGTAGAACATTCCAAGCTCATGTTGGTCTGATCAGCCACAATCGGACACACCGAAGCTTGACTCTAGCATAGTGATGTCATTTTGGTTCTCTTGGAGAAGAAGGACAATGACTAGATGCTGCATAAGGCTGCTGGACTCTGAGATGATAGCTTTGAAGGTCTTCTGTCACAGACAAAGGAATCTTCCTAGACTTTTCTCAGAATGGTGCTGAACTGGTGAGTTGGATTCTGTAGGAGGCACATCTCACATCCCACCCATGCAGTGACAACATATTTGCCTTTTTGCTAAACTTCTGCCCCAACCAATCCTTCCGTTCTTTTCTCTTATTTTTGTCCAGAAATCCACACCAACCCCTCTCAAAGTTCCCTGTTCCAAAATGTCACTAATTGGTGCATTTGTGGGATAGTGTCTACTTGAGTGTCTCTCACAGCAATTCAGAGTTATATTTATATAGTCAAGCAAAACAAATTCAGACATTAACCACGTCTAAAAATATTAGCTAAGTGGTACAGTGGACAGAGCACGGGACTTGGTGCATGAAGATCTGAGTTCCAATCCTGACTTAGACACTTCTTAGCTGTGTAACCCTGGGCAAATCATTTACCTTTTCACCCTCGGTTTCCTCATTATTTTCCCTGACTGTCCCTCATGCCTGGAACTCTCTCCCTCCTTACTTCTGCTATTGGCTTCCCTCACATCTCAGCTAAAAATCTACCTTCTGCAAAAAAATTTTTCCTAGTCCTTTTTACTGTTAGCAGCTAGGTGACACGATGTGATAGAGAGCTGGGCCAGGAAGACCTGAGTTCAAATCCAGCTTTGGACACTTACCTAGCTAAGTGACCTTGGGCAAATCTCTTAGCCACCACTTGCCTCAGTTTCCCCAATTGTAAAATGAGGATAACAATAGCCCTTACCTCATAGAGTTGTTGTGAGGATCAAATGAGATCATATTTGTAAAGTTCTTGGAATAATATGTAGAACAGGGATGTCCGACCTTTGGTTTTTATTAAAACAATAGACAATATTTGCCATTTTAGTGAGAGCTCTTCAGTAGCTGGGCTTCCTTTACTAAAGCATTTATGTAAATTTCTATGCTTGCAGGCGAGCCACATAAATCGAACTGTGGGTCACATTCTGGACAGCCCTGATGTAGAATACAGTAGGCACTTAATAGATGTTTCCTTCCTTCTCTCCTCTAAAATTATCTTTTTAGCACGATGTTTTCAGCCATATTGTCAAATGCTTTCAGTGAGGATGAACTCAGCATCAAGGTCAGCTACCACACCGATGGTAAATTCTTCAACTCAGGCTACAAGCCAAGACCAAAGTGGAGGGAGGGTAGATGCATGATTTTCTGTTTGCAGATGATCAATGCAGTCTCTGATGCTGAGATGCAACAAAGGATGGATCATTTCTCTGCTGCTTGTATTAATTTTGGCCTAACAATTAACACCAAGAAAATACAGGTTCTCCACCAGCCAGCATCATAACACCCATACATAGAACCACTGGTTACAGCAAATGGAGAAATTTTGAATGCTGTGGATAAATTCTCTTACCTTGGCAGTAAACTTTCCAGGGCTGTACAT
>JAQQSZ010018280.1:0-10609 GCA_028646595.1 Phalanger gymnotis | reverse complement strand
CCCCCCAGGGTGGTGGCCCAATTGCAAACTCCCTATCCCCAGCAGCTTTTCCCACTAACCTACTCTGTTGTCTTTGGTGTTTGTGGGTTGAGAAGTCTGGTAACTGCTGCAGCTCACTGATTCAGGGTGCTAGGGCACGCTCTGCCTGGCTCCTGGTCTCGTTGGTCTGCGCTGCCCATGCTGGGCTCTGCTCCCCTCAGCTCCGCTCCCCTGTGCTCCCAGCTCCGTGTGGGATAGACCTTACCCAAAGACTATCCAGGCTGTCCTGGGCTAGAGCCCTGCTTCCCTCTGTTACCCTGTGGGTTCTGCAGTTCTAGAATTGGTTCAAAGCCATTTTTTATAGGTTTTTGGAGAGACTTGGCAGGGAGTTCACGCTAGTCCCTGCTTTCCAGCTGCCATCTTGGCCATGGCCTCCCATAGTAGACATTTTAAATTGAATTGAAATTAGACAATTTAAATTGAATTGAACTGCTAAAAAGGTGACTCCTTTCAGTATTGAATAGCTTCTGTTTTGAATTATCTTTTTCTTTTTGGGAACAATCTATGCCACTGCTCCAACCCATCAGCACAAACAATTGGGAGTTAAGCATTGTACAAATAATATTTTCTCAGCTTTTACTTACTTCCATTTCAGACAAACAAGGACACCATCTTCCCTACCATTCGCTACTATGGAACAGCCATCGAGTGAAAATGTCAGTGATTGAATTCCTTGTCCCTGATAAGAATGGCAATGAATCTGAGCAAATGTTTCCTGAATGGTTAAAGAAACAGTATTAAAAAGCATAAATGTTTCTATTTCACTGTATGTTTTATTAATGGAATGATACGCACTTTTTCTCCCTATTACCATGGACTATTCAGTCAAATACAGATGATAGTAAACACCTAGATTTTTAAGTCTGGAGCATATAGAAGCTTAAAGTTGAGTCTTTGGAATGAGTTGCTTCTAATAATTTTGTTATATTTATTTCGATTATTTTTACAACGTATTTGTGGCATCGGAAGAGAAAGAAGCTATTATCCTCAAAGCATATGTGGAAAAACTGAGGCATAGAGAAGTTTAAGTGACTGATTGAAAGTTATGTAACATGAATAAAAGAACTAGAACTAAAATTTAGGACCCCAATCTCTCAACTCAGGGCTCTTTTTATTAAACTAAATTGATAAAAGAATGACAACATGGTGTTACAGAAAGAACAGGGTCTTAAAATCAGAAGAATGAGGTTTATGTCCATTGCCCTTCCTTTCCCTCCTTCCCTTTCTCTTCCCTCCTCCTCTCCTCTTCTCTTGTCTTGTTTTCTCTCTGTATACAGTTTCCCTTGGTAAGCCCATCTACTCATTGGATTCATTAACAAATTTTTTATCCAGAGGCTTTTCGAATCTTTATCTCCATCCCATCTTCTACCCAGAGTGCCAATACCATATTTCCAAATAATAGATGTCTCCACTTGGATATCCCACCAAAATGTCAAAGCCAACATAGCACAAACTAAAGTTATCTTACCCCCTAAGTTTTTTTGGAAGTTTTCCCCCTCCATATAGCTTGTGTTTTGATTGACCATCATCCTTCCAGTCTCATCTATACTTTTAACCTTAGAGTTATCTTTGACTCTTGCCTTTCTCTCACCTAGAAAATCCAGCAATCCATTCTACTTCTAAAGTATTTTTCACATCTATCCTCTCCCTTTCTAATCCCAACTGCAACCACCTTAGTTCAGGCCCCCATTTTTTTTGTTTAAACTATCACAATTTTCGGACTTTTGTCTTTCCAATGTATCCTTCATGCTGCTGCCGCAATGTAGTAGCAATTTAGATTTGAAGATCTTTCCCACCTATTAATAGGCCATGTGACCTGCTTACACCACAGGAAGCCCAAGTCACATGTGGTGGGAGGAGCTTCCTGACAGGAAAAGGAAGTTATGTCATAGGAAATGCTGAATGAGAGACAGAGACAGAGAGAGAGCAGTTATGGCTCCTAATGGCTGCTCATGGCCATCTTAATAGCCAGAGCTGAACAGATTGACACCTGTACTGCGAGTTTGTTTTGGGGAAGACCCCAGCAGGGGGTCGGAGAGGTTTGGGGTTGGCGAGGCTCCATGTTGTGATATTATGTATTGAATGCTTTACTGCTCTGATACATTGGGTAGATGGCTTGTGGGATATGGCTCTCTGGTGTCTAAATAAATGGTTTGCTTCTTCTACCTTCCATGTGGAGAGTCGAGTATACTTTGTGATACAGAACCACATAGGTGTTTTGACAATTACCATCTACGTTGTTATTACTGACTTACTGATACACGCAGTAATCACCATAATGGATCAATGTGATCATGATACTCCTCTATTTGAAAACTATTAGTGGATGCCCTATTTTGGCTCCCTATCACTTCCAAAATAAAGTATGAAATCTTCATTTTGGCTTTCAAAGACCTTTATAACCTGGCTGTTCCAGCTTCTTACACTCTACATGCACCACGATTTTCTCACAGAACACTGTCTTCCAAATCTAAGCATTTTCGCTGGCTGTCCGCTCCATGCCTGGAATGTTCTCCCTCCTCATCTCTGACTCTTAGCTTCTCTGACATCTTTCAAATTTTAGGTCTGGCATTTTATAAGAAACCTTTAATTTTAGTGCCTTATGTCTGAGACTATCTCAATTTATGACAGAGAGAAAGAGAAGAAAATAAAGGAAAAAGGGTTTTTAAACAGGGTTAATTGACTTGCCTTAGGGTCAGAAAGCTAGTAAATGTCTGAGGCTGGATTTGAACTCAGGTCTTCCTGATTTTAGGCCCAGTGCTCTAGCCACTGTGCCACCTAGCTGACACCTAGAGCATATGAAAACAAATGCAAACATATGACCTCATAGCCATCAGATTGGCAAAGTTGACCAAAAAAGGGGAAATGATAAATTCTGGAGAAGCTAGAGGAAAACAGGTACATTAATGTATCATAAGTAGAGCTGTGAACTAACCCAGTCTTTCTGCAAAGCAATTTGGAACCATGTCTAAAAAACTATTAGACTATGTATATATTTTGACCCAGGAATACTGCTACTAGATCTATACTCTAAAGAAATCAAAGGAAAAGGATGCAAGCATTAAGAAATATTTCTAGCGGCTCTTTTCATGGTGGCAAAGAATTGAAGAAGGGGTGTCTATCAACTGTGGAATGACTAAACAAGTTATAGAATATGAAGATAATATTGTACTGTAAGGCAATAGGTGGTACAGTGAATAGAGCAAGGGGCCTGGAAGCCAGAAGACCTGAGGATAAATTTGGCCTCTGATGCTTACTAGCTGTGTAACCCTGAGCAAGTCATTTAACATGGTTGCCTAAGTTTCCTCAACTGTAAAATGCAGTTAATAACAGCATCTAGGTTGTTGTGAGCATCAGATAAGATATTTGTAAAGTGCTTAGCAGAGTGCTAGACATATAGCAGGTGTTACATAAAAGCTTATTCTCCCTTCCGTTCTTCTGTAAGGTAGGATGAAGGGAATGGTTTCAAAGAAACCTAGGAAGTCTTCCCCACCATCCCCCACTTAATAGTATTTTATTTTTTACAATTACATGTAAAGATAGTTTTTGACATTCATTTTTATAAGATTTTGAGTTCCAAATTTTTCTCTCTTCTTCCCTCTCCTACCCCTTCCCTAAGACAGCAAGCAATCTGACATAGCTTATATATGTACAATCATGTTAAACATTTCCACATTAGTCATGTTGTAAAAGAAGAATCAGAACAAAAGGGAAAAACCATGAGAAAGAAAAAAACAAAGAAAGTGAAAATAGTATGCTTTGATCAGCATTCAGACTCCATAGTTCTTTCTCTGGGTGTGGTTAGCATTTTCCATCATGAGTCTTTTAGAACTGTCTTGGATCATTGTATTACTGAGAAGAAAGAAGTCTATCATAGTTGATTATCATGTAATGTTGCTGTTACTATGTACGATGTTCTCTTGGTTC
Organism: Phalanger gymnotis; assembly: GCA_028646595.1. NCBI lineage: Eukaryota > Metazoa > Chordata > Mammalia > Diprotodontia > Phalangeridae > Phalanger > Phalanger gymnotis. The sequence goes on along the minus strand of JAQQSZ010018280.1, from coordinate 6,643 downwards.
TGCTCACTTCACTCAACATCAGTTCATCTAAGTCTTTCCTGGTTTTTCTGAAATCTGCCTGCTCATCATTTCTTACAGCACAATGGTTACATTCATATACCACAATTTGTTCAACCATTCCCTCAATCTCCAATTCTTTGCCACCACAAAAAGAGCTGCTACATTTTTGCACATGTGGATCCTTTTTCCTTTTTATGATCTCTTTGGGATACAGACCTAGTAGTGGTTTTGCTGGATCAAAGGGTATACACGGTTTGATTGCCCTTTGGGCATAGTTCCAAATTGCTGTCCAGAATGGTTGGATCAGTTTACAACTTCACCAACAATGCATTAGTGTTCCAGTTTTCCCATATCTTCTCCAATATTTATCATTTTCCTTTTCTGTAATATTAGCCATTCTGATAGGTGTAAAGTGATACCTCAGAGTTGTTTTAATTTGCATTTCCTAGTTAATAGTGATTTGGAGCATTTTTTTTCATATGACTATAGACAGCTTTAATTTCTTCATCTGAAAACTGCCTGTTCATATCTTTTGACCATTTATCAATTGGGAAATGACTTATATTCTTATAAATTTTACTCAGTTCTCTATATATTTTAGAAATGAGGCCTTTATCAGAGGCACTGGCTATAAAAATTGTTTCCCAGCTTTTTGTTTTCCTTCTAATCTTGGCTGCACTGGGTTCTTTGTGCTAAAACTTCTCATTTTAATGTAATCAAAATTATCCATTTTGCATTTCATTTTTGGTATCTCTTGTTTGGTTATAAATTCTTCTCTTCTCCATAGATGTGACAGGTAAACTGTTCCTCGCTCTCCTAATTTACTCATGGTATCACCCTTTATGTTTAAACCATGTACCTATTTTGACCTTATCTTGGTATATGGTGTGAGATGTCGGTCTCTGACTAGTTTCTGCCATGTTATTTTCCAGTTTTCCCAGCCATTTTTCTCAAAACATATTCCAGAAGCTGGAGTCTTTGGGTTTATCAAACAGTAGATTACTATAGTCATTTACTACTACTGTGTCTTGTGTACCTAACTTATTCCACCATTCTATTTCTTAGCCAGCACCAAGTAGTTTTGACTATTAATGCTTTATAATATAGTTTTAGTTCTAGTACAGATAGGCCACCTTCCTTTGCATTTTTTTTATTAATTTGCTTCAAATTCTTAACCTTTTGTTTTTCCTGATGAATTTTGTTATTATTTTTTCTAGCTCCATAAAATATTTTTTGGTAGTTTGATTGGCATGGCACTGAATAAGTACATTAATTTAGGCAGAATTGTCATTTTTATTACATTACGTTGGCCTACTCACGAGCAATAGATATTTTTCCAATTGTTTAGATCTGACTTTATTTGTATGAAAAGTATTTTGTAATTGTGTTCATGTAGTTCCTGGGTTTTTCTTGGCAGGTGGACTACCAAATATGTTATATTGTCTACAGTTATTTTAAATGGAATTTCTCTTTCTTTCTCTTGCTGCTGGGATTTGTTGGTAATATATAGAAATGCTGATATTTATGTGGGTTTATTTTATATCCTGCAACTTTGCTAAAGTTGTTAATTATTTCGAGTAGTTTTTTAGTTGATTCTCTAGGATTCTCTAAGTAGACTCTATGTAGCAAAGAGTGATAGTTTTCTTTCCTCATTGCCTCTTCTACTTCCTTCAATTTTTTTTTCTTCTCTTGTTGCTAAAGCTAACATTTCTAGTACAATATTAAATGATATTGGTAATAATGGGCATCTTTGTTTCACCTCTGATCTTATTGGGAAAGCTTTTAGCTTATCCTCATTACATACAATGCTTGCTGATGGTATTAGATAGATGCTACTTATCATTTTAAGGAAAACTCCACTTATTCCTATGCTCTCCAGTGTTTTTTTTTTATGACAAGAATGGGTGTTGTATTTTGTCAAAAAGCTTTTTCTGCATCTATTGAGATAATCATACGATTTCCGCTAGTTTTGTTATTGATATAGAAACCTAGGAAATCTTGTATGATCTTTTTCAAACTAAATTGAGGAGAACCAGGAAAACAATTTATACAATTACAGTATTATAAAGATAAATATCTATAAAAGAGTTAGAAATTCTGATAAAATGTGCTACCTATTTCCAGACGGAGGAGTGATAAATTCAATGAAGCTCACTGAAGTATACAAATTTTTTTTGACATGGCTAACGTGAGAATTTGTTTTGTTTAACTATACATATTTTAACAGGTTTTTTTTAACTTCCTCAATGAGGAATATAAGAGGGAAAGAATTAGAAAACAAAATAAAATTGAATTTAAAAAAATCATTGTTGCCTGCAAATAGAAAAAAATCAAGAAAATTAAAAATCTACAACAAAGTACAAGCCAAAGTTTAGGAGGTTTAAAAGCTAGTTTATTCCCTCCCTCCTTTTTAAACTCTCTAAAGGTATTTCCTTCTTAGACTACTGATATCAATACTTACCAAGCTATTGACCTCACGGATACTCAGTATTCCATCTTTGGCTGTTGATGCTAGCCACTTGCCATGAGGTGATAGGCACAGTATTCCAGTTCCAAAATGTTTGCTTTGCATTTTGATTTCTGGTTTGAGAACTACAACTTTGCTATCCTGTAAACACAAAAAAAACATAAAGCTATATTTAAGATAATGGAAATAATTCTTATGGCTTATAAGGAAAAAAACACATAATCTTGTTGAGAGTTTGATCACTGATATAAAACAGGGCTGTCCAAAGTACAGCCTGTGGGCTGCATGCAGCTCATGGTGCAATTTTATGAAGCTCGCCTGTGTTTACTACAGGTGTGGAAATTGACATAAATGCTTTAAATAAAGCATTTGTGTTGATTTCTGTCCTTGTGGAAGACACAAGCGGGCTGCATGGGGGTGCACAGCCTATGTTGGTGACAGTCCTGGTAAAAGAAAAAAAGGAGGCAGCTAGGTGGCTGTATAGGTAATTATGGTGGGACTTTTTTTTTTTTTACTGTTTCCTAGCTCCTGAGCACTGAGGTAATCAAGTACCTTTGATGAGTCTGGCCTTTGTTTTTTTTTATTAAATCAAGAGTCTTTGACCTGCTTAAGAAACAAGAAAGCCTAGTTCACGTAGGTTTGAGTTGCATGGTAGTGATGCCCTTTGGCCCTGAACAGGATATATAAACTCAGAGGTTAGCATTTTGTTTGGGGCTCTCACTCATTGGAAGAGTGTCATGTGATTTGACCAGATGAGACTCTGGGTAGCTACTATTAAGGAGCCCCCCAGCTTTGAAAACCCAGATGTTGGTGCCTCTCTCTGGTAATTGTATTCTTTGGTCAGACAGCTAGAGGCCTGTCTGTTGATAACTGTATGAGTTTGCTCTGTTTTTATAATGTATGTTTGTAATTTCTGCTTGTATTTGTTCTGAAGTTCAGGGTGCTGGCTTTTCCCCCTGAACTAAGTGAATGGTATATGTATGTTTAATTAAAATAAGATTGCAAACCTCTTAAAGTTGTTTTCCTTAGAAGAGCAGATCAAAGAAACTGTGCTAGCAGCCTTACTGGGTGCTGGTGTTATTGGTCTTACACAGCCACAGTAGGGGCAAGCAGCATTGTTGTTACAGTGGCTCAGTGGATAGAGCCCTAGGCCTGGAGTTGGGAAGACCCGAATTCAAATTAGGCTTCAGACACTTACTGGCTGTGTGACCCTGGCCAAGCCACTCAACCACTGTTTGCCTTAATCCACTGGAGAATAAAATGGCAAACCATTCTAGTATCTTTGCCAAAAAAAAAAAAAAACCCAAAACAAAACCATAGAGAGTATTAGCATAATATGGTCTGTGGGTGACAGAGTTGGACATGACTGGACAACCAAACAATAACAAATTAAAAAAAAACACACCCAACATTACAACATGAAATAAGTAGGTACACATGGTTTTATGGCCTAATAAATAGAGTCTGTCCCTTTTTTCAATGTTATTTCCATCTGGGTTCTCAAAATTTGTTTCATGCTTTAAAGTATATTTTTCAGACAAAACCATTTTGGTAAGCCAGTGCTTAAGGTTTATCTTTTTCTCTAACACCAGACTCCTAAATGAAAATGAAGGTCAATTTTGAATGCTACTTGATTAATTGAAGTATCTGTTAACAGAATCAAAAGAAACCAAACTGATCACAAGGCAAATAATCTGGTAGGCTTTTGTAGATAGGGATATAAGCCCTTTTGTAGACCCTGCCTAATACAGATCAAATTAAAAAATCAATCATTACTCACTAAGATTAAACTTTAACATCTAAAGCAGAAGTTAGCAAACTTCCAGAAGACCCCCTTGTGAAGGAGAGACGTCTATTCTTCTGGTGTGAGCAACTTTGAAAAAAAAATTTCCTTCTATATTTCAATAATTACAAATACATTTTAATTAAAAAGTACCTCTTGGCTCAGATTCAATCTAGCTGAGATTGAATCTGGCCTGCTTGTGAAAACAAGCGTCACAAAGGACAATGGGGGTCAACAGGACATTTTGGATAACCCCCTTCTTATGGCCCCCAGGGCTTTGGCCCTCGCTCCTCCTCCTCCCCCGCAACCTTCCCGGAGCACCCTTGTTTCCTGTGCTCCCCCTTCCTTGGCCACCCCCTCTTTCCCTTCCCTCTTCCTCTAGCCCAACCCTCCTCTTTTCTTGCCTCCTTCATGGTCCAAGTCTTCTACACTGCATCTCCTCCCATGGCCCCTCCCCCCTTGGTGACTCCTGCTCAGGTCTTAGCCAAGGGTCTTGTTAAGGTGCCTCCCTCTGTGGCCCCTTCCCCTGAAGGGACCCCTACTCAGGTTCTGGCCTCATGGCATGCCCCCATTTCAGGCCCTGTAGCATCTACCACCATGGTCCCTATCCCCAAGGCAACCGCTACTCAGGTTCCAGCCTCAGGCCCTGCCCCCACAGCAGTACCTCCTCCTCTGGCCCCTCTGTCTGAGGTGGTGTCCACTCAGGTCTCTTCAGTAATTCTCCTTCCGATTCCTACCCTGTCTCAGGTACCAGCTGATCTTCCCCCTTGACAGCCAGATACCCTGGCCTTGCAGTCTAATCTAGGTCAGCCAGCACCCCACAGCCCCTCCCTCACCAGAAACAAGACTTCCTATATCCCTCCCCAAGCTCCAGGCTCCACAATTGGGACAAGGAGAGTGCATGTTCCATTCTCCATTTTGGATCTCATTCAAATTAAAGAAAAACTGGGGAGATACTCAGAAGATCCTACTAAGTTTACTGAGGGTTTTAGGGATCTGTCCCTACAATTTGAGCTTTCTTGGTGCAATTTGCATATCCTTTTCTCTACCTGTTGTACCACTGAGGAGAAGAGGAGAATCTATGAACATGCCCCAAAATCTGGGGATCATTTGGTTAGCAATGACCCCATAAAATACCCCCCGGGAACAGCTGCTGTTCCCAATAGTGACCCAGGATGGAATTATCAAAAGAGTGAGGATAGAGGAAAGAGAGATCATATGATAATTTACCTATTAGAAGGCCTAAGAACAGCATTTCAAAAGCAAATAAATTTTCAAAAAATTAGGGAAGTTACTCAGGGAGAAAAGGAAAACCCTACCCTTTTCCAAGACTGGCCAGTAGAAGCTATTAAAAGGAATACAAATTTGGATCCTTATTCTATTGAAGGAGTGGCAATCCTTAACATGTATTTCATTAATCAGTCTGCCCCAGATATTAGGAGGAAACTGCAGAAATTGGCAATGGGACCCCAAACACCTCAGGTTCAATTACTGGAGACGGCCTTTGGAGTCTTTAACAACAGAGATCTGGTTGCAGCAGAGGAAAGAGAATGCAGGGAAAGGGCTAGAGACAGAGAACATGCTCAATTCTTGGCTGCTGCTATGGCCAGGAAAAGACCCAAGGAGCGTCCCTCCAGGGCACCGCCTTGGTGGAAGTCCTGCAACTTCAGCAGTGAAGAAACCTGCTTTCGATGCCACAAGGAGGGTCACTGGTCCAAGGAGTGCCCCTCTAGGGTGCTCCCCCCCAGAGGAAGTCCCCAGGATCCACACCTCCAGGACTATGCCCAGCATGTGACCAGGAGGGACATTGGAAGAAGGATTGTCCCCGAGGTTGGAAAAGTGGCTGAGCCTCCTCCCAGTACCCTGTCCTCTAGTCTTCTCAAGACCCAGAAGGAGGGGAAAGCCTGGGGTTTGGCAGGACTCCCACTTTCTCTACCTCTCGTGGAGCCCTGGGTAAAATCGAGGCTGAAGGTAACGTTACCCACTTTATCATGGCTATGTTCTCTTGTTTTAACCAATTACTCTGGCCCTACACACCCTTCGACCCAAGGGGAAATTAAGGGATGTGCCCAGATATTCCCTTTCCCCTGCCTACTTGATCTGTTGTTTGAACGCTCCTTCCTTATGCTCTCCTCTTGCCCTGTCCCCGTGTGGGAAGGGTCCTGATGGTGAAATTGGGGAGCCAATTTTCTCTAGTTAAACCTTCCAGCTCCCTTTTCCCTCTGCTCACCAGACCTCCCCACATTCCCCCAGAAGTGTGGGAGACAGTCAAGCCAATTGTCTGGGATCAGAGAATTCCTGGGAAAGCTACTTCTGCCACCCCAGCCATAGTTCCCCTCCATTGCCTTCAATATCCAAGGCTTGAGAGGGACTGCAACCATTAGTTGCCACTC
>JAQQSZ010018279.1:0-10610 GCA_028646595.1 Phalanger gymnotis | reverse complement strand
GTGGATGTGCTGCCTCACCAGCACTCCTCCTTTCCCAATAGCCCCCTACCTGGACTGGGCTTAAATCTTCAGCAGGCTCTTCACTCCTGCTCTGATCAGCCACTTAATTCCTCCCACCAGGTGAGCCTGGGGCCAGAAGCAACTGCAGCCTAGTTCTAAAGCTGCCCCACCTCCGCTGCCCCAGGGGCAGTGACCAAACCACAAACTCAGTCATGCAGCTTTTCCCACTAACCTTCTCTGATGTCTTTGCTCTTTGTGGGTTGAAAGGTCTGGTGGATGCCACAGCTCAGTAATTCATGCCTGTAGGTCACTCTCCGCTCGTCTCCTGGTCTGGTAGGTCTGCGGCTGGTCTGCTCACGCTGTGAGAGCTGGGCTCAGCTCGCTCCCTTCAGCTGGGGGCTAGGAGCTCCATGTGGGACAGACCTTACCCGGAGACCATCCAGGCTGTCCTGGGCTGGAGCCCTGCTTCCCTCTGCCACTTTGTGTGTTCTGCAGCTCTAGAATTGGTTCAGAGCCATTTTTTATAGGTTTTTGGAGGGACTTGGTGGGGAGCTCACGCCAGTCACTGCTTCCCAGCCACCATCTTGGCCCCGCCCCCCATCTTGGCTCCACCCCCAGCAATTTTTTACTTTAGTGAGCTTTATACTCTTTTCCCATTGAGCCAATTTTGCTTTTTAGGGAGTCATTTTATTTAATAAATTTTGTAGAGTACAATATTTTCCTGGCTCTGCTTACTTCATTTTGCATAAGTTCATATAAATCTTCCCAGGTGTTTATGAAACTATTCTGCTCATTATTTCTTATATCACAACAGAATTACATCAAAATCATACACCACAACTTGTTCAGTCATCTTCTGATAGGTGGACATCCTCTCATTTTCCAATTCTTTTCCACAAAAAAGTCTGGTATAAATATTTTTTGAACAAATAGGTCTTTTCCCATTTTCTTTGATCTCTTTGGGATATAGAGCTGGTACTGACATTTCTGGGTAAAGGATATATACATTTTATAGCCCTTTGGGCATGGCTCTATATTGTTCTCCAGAATAGTTGCAATTCCACTCGCAGTACACTAATGTACCTATTTTTCTACACCCCCTCTAACATTTGTCATTTTCCTTTTCTGCCTTGTTAGATAATCTGAGATGAGTGAAGTGGTAACTCAGAGTATTTTAATTTCCATTTCTCTAATCAACAGTGACTGAGAATATTTTTAATTGAGTATTGATATCTTGGATTTGTTCTTCAAAAAACTGCCTGTTCAAATCCTTTGACCTTTTTGTGATTGGGGAATGTATTGTATTTTTATAAATTTAGATAATTTATTTATTTGTGAATGGAGGATGTTATCAAAGAAATTTACTATTAGATTTTTCCCAGTTTCCTATTTTTCTTCTAATTTTGGCTGCTTTAGTTTTGTTTGTACAAATCATTTTTTTTAATTTCATGTAATTAAAATTATCTTTCTTACTTCCTATGATGCTCTCTATCTCTTTCTTTGATCACAATAGATCTATTTTTAAAGAAAATTTCTTTCAATTAACACAGATTTTTTTTTTTCATCTTCCTCCCAACTTCCTCTTCCTTGCCCCGATTGGGGTTTGGGAAGAAGAAAGAAAAACAAACCCTTGTAACAAATATGCATAATGTGGGAAAATACATTGTCCAAAATTATGTCTCTCATTTTCAAAATATATTTCTTCCATCACCTGTTCATCAGGATGTCATTTTTCACCATCTATGCTCTGGAAGTTTAATTTCTCATTGCATTAAGCAGAGTTTGTACATCTATCAAAGTTGTTCATTTTTACAATATTGTGACAGTATAAATTGTTATACTGGTTCTGATCAATGTAGTGACTAAAATTAGCTGAATCAAAGAATACAATGTAAATTTTAGGGCATGCCAATATGCCACTTATTTGGTCAGGACAATGAGAGGAGTTTGTGATAGTCAGGAACTACTGTACCATACTACTGACTCTCCGACTTATTATATAAATACTTGTCGTGATGAGTCTAGTTTTAATTTTCATTTTGGTAATGAGTAATTGAATTTTATACAATTTATCCTATATTATTTTATTCAGAGAATTTTAATTCACGTGATTCCATCATCACACAGCCTAAAGTTTAACTCCAAAGCTTCATCATGACATGAAAATCCATCGGTTCTAAAATTCTAGGCTTATTGAGCATAAGGTCCGAAAGAAAATGTCCAAGTTTTCCAGTATTTCAGGTATGATTCTTGATGGTGTCCCCTCTCTGAGGACTAACTTATCTATTTATAGAGACACTCAAAATTAATAAAATGAATATTAGATGATGATTTAGTTAGCCAAAGTAAAGCAATTTAATTTAATGCTGTTTGTTATCATTTATTAAAAGATTACTATATATATTCTAAACAATGTTGGCTGGTGGGTATATAAATATAGACACACACACACACACACACACACACACACACACACACACATTTCTGTCCCAAGTAGTTTATATTCCCGGGGAGGCAAAGTATCCCTATACAAAGAAATACCAATCATTTATGAAATAAATACAAAGCAATTAGTGAGGCACTAAAAACTCAGGGTATGAGGAAAGATTTCATAAAAATGGCACTTAATCTAAGCTAAGTCATTAAGAAACACAGCAAAAATGAAAGGTAGAATTTTATCCATGCAAGATTCTCTGTGAGAAAGCATGGAGAATCAAAATTTATTGCTATGTTTAGGGAACAGATAGTAAGCCACTTGGAAATGTGTGTAATGGAGGGGAAATGTGTAACAGTCCTAGAAAAATGGTTTGGTGTTGGATTGTGCAGGGGTAAAGGACTTTAAATTTCAAACAGATATCTTTTTTCATTTTAATCTAAAGGATATATGGAGCCTTTTTATCTTCTTAAGAAGGAGTATGGTGTGGTCAGACCTATACTTTAATGATAATAATTAAACAAGAAAACAAAGGAAAAGTAAAATTTGACCTTCAGACCGCCATCTTAGTTTGAAGTTGTGGTGGTAAAGTAGTGGAAAAGGAGAACAAAACTGCTAAGATCAATACAATATTTAAACCATTTATGAAAATATTAAATTTTGGCACTCTAAATGTGGGAACTTTGGCCAATTGCACACCAATGAAAATACTGCCACAGGAATAAATGCATATCAATAATTGTCTTCTCACTACAGTGAAAATCAGAAGATATAACAAATTTAAAGATAAAAGGAAAGATAGTTCACAGTTTCTGGATAAATAGATTTCATTTTAAATAGCCAAGAGAGAGTTAGAAACAGCTTTTCAGTAGACACTAGATCATCATTTCTTACAGTGCCCATGGCTTGTGTAAAAAAATCATGAAATTAAATTTAATTTATTAAATAATATCTGTGGCATATAATAAAGATTTATAGAAATTATATTAATAACTTGGCAGAATATACCAAACCACTCGAAAATATTCTGCAATACATAATGACTTCTATATGAAGGTGGTAAGAGGAGAAGAAATTCAAAATTGTTGGAAAGTATATTTTTGATAGTGAGCAGGATGCTCCCAGAAAAAGATGGAAAGACTTGCATGCGCTGATGAAAAGTGAAATATATGGTGTACAAATTAACAGCAAAATTGTAAGATTATCAGCTCTGAATGAAGCTATTCTCAGCAATGCAATAGTCCAAGACAATTCTGGAGGACTTATGATGAAAAATGCTATCCATCCCCAGAGAAAGAACTGAAGGTGACTGAATACAGAATGAAGCATACTTTTTTAACTTTATTTTTCTTGCTAACCTCTTGAATTTTTTTCTTGTCTGTTTTCTTTCACAACATGACTATTATGAATATGTCTTGCATGACTGCACATTTAAAACATATATTGAATTGCATACCTTCTCAGTAGGGTGAGGTGGTGGGGAGGAAGGAAAGGGAGAGACTTTTGAACTTGAAGTTTTAAAAATGAATGTTAAAATTGTTTTTACATGTATCTGGGAAAAATAAATTGCTAAATTAAAAAGAAAGTATATTTCAGGATGAAAATGAAAATAATCGAAATCTTATAGAATGTTCTTTTGTATCACCAAGATTTTCTCCAGGAAATTATTTTAAAGAGGCAGTGCTGGACATGGCACATATTGAAAAACACAACAACAACAATAACACACAAACTTTTAAGAGAAGGGAAATGACTGGTTACTAAATAGAATTAGGCTCACCAACTATCTATGCCATAGGTCAAAATCAATAGAAATCTAGGATAATGATGATAAAAAGAGACATTTGAACATAAACTCAACAGCTCTAAAGTATCTATTCAAACTGTGAAAAAAGGTAATTGGGAAAGAAAAAGGAAATTACTTTATCATCACTATTTACCACCAAATATTATTAAATTACAATAGTCACCACAATGAGAGACCAAGAAAACTGAAAAAAAATGATCTTAGTCATCCAATATTTCATCTCTTCACTAAGCAGAGAGACATTCCAACAAAATACAAACTTGGTTAGATTGTAAAGTCATTTTAAAAACACTACAAGGAGGATGTTGGAAAATTTCTAGCAGTATTGTATTATAAAAAAAGTGGATGGAAAAATGAAAGTATAGCCTGAGACTTAACTAAACATCATAATCCCACTGTCATTTGTAGGTGAAATTGACAAGAACAACGCTAAAAATTGGAACAGTTTGCAATATTTCCAAAGCAATGTTTTTCCTCACCAATGATAGTGAAGACATCTCGTTCGGACTCTATTACTTTATTTTCAGCGTAAAAAAATGAGAAATGGCACACAAGGAAAAGACATTTGGAAGAGCTGTTAGACCAAAGTAAATTCACATTAAAAACAACAACAACAACAACAAAAAAAAACTATGCCAGATGTGGAAAATTTTGGAAGCACTGCATGATTGACTTACATGATTCTATGTATCTGTTAGGATACAATGTTCTTTAATATATGCAATCACAGGGATGGCTTTTTTCAAACAATCCTTTTATTACAATTATTCCAATATGGCATAAAATTTGTTCCATAAACAGTTCAATATTATCATGAGTGATGTCTTAAAAAGAGTCTAAACGAAATAAGGATTCATATGGATTATAATATCCTTTACCTTATTACACAATTTGAGAGTTGGAAGGTACCTCAGGGGCTCTCAGCTTCAACCCATATGTGAAAATAATCCTACTATAACATACCCAGCAATATGGTCATCCAGCCTCTGCTTGAAGATATCTAAAGAGGGATCATAGGATTATAGATTTAGAGCTTGAAGGAAACTTAGAAGTCACTCAGATAAACTTATTTTATTGACAAATGGAGATTAGGGGACTTGGCAAATATCACACAAGTAAGATACCCAGGCCAAGATTCAAACCATGATCTTTGCCAGGTTATTAAAATCAACCACGTCATGAGGCAACCCATTTTACTTTCGAGCACCTCTAAATGATAGGAAAGATTTTAGGGTTTTTTCCCCTGACATCTAGCCCAACACTGCCTCTATCTAATCTCTATACAATGCTCCTTATGTAGCCAAAAAGAAAACAGTTTAATTCCTCCTCCACATCATAGACTTCTAATTATTTTCACTCAGCTATTTTGATTCTGCGTAGTGTTCTCTGATTTAAACATGTCTAATTCCTTCAAATGGTCTTCATATGGCATGGGCTCAATATCCTTTGCCATCCCGGGAGCCCTTCTTTGAACACTTTTTAGCTTATCAAGATCCTTACTAGAATTGACACAAACTCTAGAAGAGGTATAATGAGAGAAACACCTAGAGGATCTATCACTTCCCTGTTTCTGGAACATATACTCTTTATGTAGGAAATAAATCAATTGGAATATTGGATGGCTGGCACTTATTAAGGTTGCAATCCACTAGAACTTTTAGATCTTCTTCATAATATTTGCTGCCTGACAATGCACTCCCCATTTTGTACTTGTGAAGGTCTTTTAACCCATGTATAGTCTTTTACATTTAATTCTTTAATTTTGCCTAATTAGAGTCAACCCAATGCCCTTGCTTGTCAGGACTTTTGGATACCTCCAGAGTGTTAGCTTCCCTACTTTATGTCATCTGTAAATTTTATGAGAATACTATTTATACCTTTTTCTAAGTATCAGATAATAATTTTAACCAGCATAGGGCCAAGCAAAATCCCTGGGGTATTCAAATAGAGAACTCTGGCCACAGTAACATTGAATCATTAAAAATTTCTCTCTAAGTTCAGTGATACAGCCAATTCTGATTCCATTTAAAAATAACACTACTTAGATTACATTTCTTGATCTTCTTCACAAGAGTAGTATGAGACATTTTAGCAAAAGCTGTGTTAAATTCTTGATAGATTATATTTACTGCATTCTGTTCATTTACTAGCTAATCAATACAAAAAAGTCTCCAAAATGTATTTTTTATAAAGAGATATTAAAATATGTCATGATCTCTTATTGATAAAATCATACTGGCTCTTAGTAATCAATAATGTCCTATTTAAATACTAATTAACCATTTTTAATTATTTTAAAATTTTTCCCAAATCTTAAAGTCAATCTGACTGGATACTACTTTGTAAAGACTGTTGTTTGCTATTTTTAACATTGTGACGGTTTTGCCATTTTTTTCTCAATTCTGGGTTATCTCTTCCATTTTCTGTGACTTTGCAAATGTCACCAATAATTCAGCAATCACATCTGCTAGTTCTTTTAGAACCCAAGAATTCAGTGTATCTGTATGCCAGGTGATTTGAATTTTTAAGGGCAACTAAGGGATTCTCGTGATATCTTTACTTGGATACTAACTCCTTTTAGTCAGTTTTGTTCTGTTATTCCCTGGACAAGAGTAAATTTTTTTGGGGGTGTAATATTAATTAAGTTGGGACTTTTTGACTCTTTTAGAATGCTAAATTAATTAAGTGTCTTCAATTGAGCCTTACTAGGCCCAAATGCCTAATTACTAGGTGCTAAGTGAATGTGGGCATGAAGCCCCCAGGGCCCTAAGAGGAGTTGCTAAGACCAGAGTCAATGGTAGGTGCCTAAGCTCTGGTCACTCAGATTATGTTTGATGATGTGTAAAGAGTGTATAAAAAGAGAGAACTGAGCTGTTTGCTTGGGGGCTCTGAGCTATGAGAGGAGTGGCACGTGACTTGGCTAGCCATTGTGAAGAGCACCCCAGCTTGTAAACCCAGATGTTGATGGTTTCTTGGTAACTATGAATTGTGATCTGGTCTGTTTATGTTATATGTTTGTAACTTGTTTGTATTTTCTCTGAAGTTCAGGTTGCTGGCCTTTCCTCCTGAACAAAGTGAGTTTATATGCATATGTTGGACTAAAGTAAGATTATTAACCGCTTAATGTTACCTTCCATAGTAAACCAGATCAAAAGAACCTATGCTGGCCACATTATTTTTGTTGGGCTTGTTGATCTTTCATCCCCTCAGCAGCTGCTTGCCGAATTGTTACGACAGGAGGGGAGAAAAATGAGCACGATGGTCTTCTCTCTGTTGTCTGTTATCATTGTGACATCTATATAAGCAGAGAAGATCTGAACCCTTCTTCATTCATTTTTCCCCAGTGGACCTAAAAGAAAAACGAAACCTTTTTGTTGTTGTGTAGGTCAGACTTTTATGCTTGAATAAGTCAGAGTTCTTTTTGTTAAACCATTTATATTTAACTCATAAATGTCCTGAAGAAACCCATTGTGCAAGCTATGAAAAGCTTATTACAATGTATCATTGTCTAAATATATTCTTCCCCAAACCACATCATTATCCCTTCCTCTTCAATTGTTATTCTTGCTATTTGAGTTGCGCAACCATCTATTCTCATCAGGAATTGAAACCCAATTAAGGCCACCACCCATACCTAACACCCTGGGCTCACTTGTGGGTTTGTCTGATACATATCCAGTCACCTTGAATATGCCAGTGGGTATGGAGGATGCCAAGAGGCATATGACATCCCCATATCTGTAAGCATAACAGATATGTTGTTTTATCTTACCCAGGAGCTTCATTATTGGTTTTTCCATAACTCTTTTGGTTCTCATTGCCTATTCATTGTCAGTTCTATATTCTTATTTGTTTTCACCATCCTGACACTATATTCACAGTATTGTGAAATGATATGCATTTCATACTCTTTTATTTTTACAATACATCCATTTTCCATACATTTCTTTATCAAATATAAGATAATTAGTTGGTTCCTTGGCTCCTGCAGTGGTTTATTTAGACAAATTCTATATTTCCCTCCTCATTAGAATCATTTCCATTTTTGTTTTTAGAATTTAATTCTTGAATTTCTCTAATACCTCTTTTTCTGTCTTGCCCTATTGGATTTTAGTCCATGAGATATTTCACTTTCCTTTTAGCCCAGTAACATGCATATTCCTGTAATTTATTTTTTTCTATTTATTTTCTTTATTAAAACTTTCGAACTTTATTACTAAGAAGAGCACTTTGATATACACATCAGAACACAAAAATGGGATTCTACATGAAACCATGAATTTCCAATTCATTCTGCTTGCTTTAAAAAAGTATATGATAAATTCTTTACACATTACTTTTAAAACTGTCTTAGTGGTCTGTGCTTCCTCCTGAACATCTTTCTATTCTCCTCTGTGTACTTTTTTCTGTTATTTATTTATTTACTATTTTTGGTTTTCAGCATCGACTTTCACAAGAGTTTGAATTACAAATTTTCTCCCCATTTCTACCCTCCATCCAACTCCCAGATGGCATATACTCCGAATGCCCCAGTCCCCAGTCAGCCCTCCCTTCTGTCATCCCACCTCCCCCATCCACTTTTCCCTGACTTTCTCGTAGGGCAAGATAGATTTATATGCCCCATTACTTGCATATCTTATTTCCTAGTTACATATAAAAACAACTGTTTTTTGAACACCTGCTTTTAAAACTTTGAGTTCCAAATTCTCTCCCCTCTTCCCTCCCCACCCACCCTACCTAAGAAGTCAAGTAATTCAACATAGGCCACATGTGTATCATTATGCAAAACCCTTCCACAATACTAATGTTGTAAAAGACTAACTATATTTTGCACTGTCCTATCTGATCCTCCTTTATTCAGTTTTCTCCCTTGACCCTGTCCCTTTTCACAAGTGTTTGCTTTTGATTACCTCCACCCCCATCTGCCCTCCCTTCTATCATTTCCCCTTTTTATCTTCTTCCTCCTTCTTTCTTGTGGGGTAAGATATCCAATTGAGTATGTATGGTATTCTTTCCTCAGGTCAAATCTGATGAGAGCAAGATTCATTCATTCCCCCTCACCTGTCTTCTCTTCTCTTCCTACAGAACTGCCTTTTCTTACCACTTTTATGTGAGATAATTTACCTCATTCTATCTCTCCCTATCCCCCCCAATATATTCCTCTCTCATCCCTTATTTTGATTTTATTTCTTTTAGATGTCTTCCTTTCATCTTCAATTCACCCTGTGCCTGCTCTCTCTCTCTCTCTCTCTCTCTCTCTCTCTCTCTCTCTCTCTCTCTCTCTCTCTCTCTGTATATATATATATATATATATATATGTTTATATATATAGTATATATACACATACACACTCACATATGAATATATATACATAAACATATATATGTATATATATACATACACATACACAAATATATATATATATATATATATGTATAATATGTATTCCCTTCAACTACCCTAATACCATGGTCTCATGAATCATACACACCATCTTTCCATGTAGGAATGTAAACAAAATAGTTCAACTTTAGTAAGTCCCTTGCAATTTCTTTTTCTTGTTCTTTTTCTTGATTACCTTTTCATGCTTCTCTTGATTCTTGTGTTTGAAAGTCAAATTTTCTATCCATCTCTGGTCTTTTCACTGAGAAAGCTTGAAAGTCCTCTATTTTATTGAAAAGTCCATATTTTGCCTTGGAGTATGATACTCAATTTTGCTGGTTGGTGATTCTTGGTTTTAATCCTAGCTCCATTGACCTCCAGAATAATGAATTCCAAGCCCTTTTATCTCTTAATGTAGAAGCTGCTAGATCTTGGGTTATTCTGATTCTGTTTCCACAATACTCAAATTGTTTCTTTCTGGTTGCTTGCAGTATTTTCTCCTTGATCTGGGAGCTCTGAAATTTGGCGACATTATTCCTAGGAGATTTCTTCGTGGGATTTCTTTGAGGAGGCAATCTGTGGATTCTTTCAATTCCTACTTTGCCCTGTGGCTCTAGAATATCAGGGTAATTCTCTTTGATAATTTCTTGAAAGATGATATCTAGGCTCTTTTTTTTGATCATGGCTTTCAGGTAGTCCAGTAATTTTTAAATTATTTCTCCTGGATCTATTTTCCAGGTCAGTGGTTTTTCCAATGAGATATTTCACATTGTCTTCCACTTTTTCATTCCTTTGGTTCTGTTTGATAATATCTTGATTTCTCATCAAGTCACTAGCTTCTACTTGCTCCAATCTCATTATTAAGGTAGTATTTTCTTCAGTGGTCTTTTGGACCTCCTTTCAATTTGGCTCATTCTGCCTTTCAAGGCATTCTTCTCCTCACTGGCTTTTTGGAGCTCTTTTGCCATTTGAGTTAGTCTATTTTTT
>JAQQSZ010018278.1:0-10610 GCA_028646595.1 Phalanger gymnotis | reverse complement strand
AAGGAAGGAAGGAAGGAAGGAAGGAAGGAAGGAAGGAAGGAAGGAAGGAAGGAAGGAAGGAAGGAAGGAAAGAAGGAAGGGAGGGACGAAGGAAGGAATCTATCAGGTGCATTTGTGTTATATCTTGCCCCAACTGCCAGCTTTTGACTGAGTCTAACATACATACCTTTAAAAGATTTTTGTCAAGTCAGAAAATGTAAATTTGGTCAAGACAAGCATTCACTGTTGGTTTATGCACCTTCACCTCCTACAGCACACACACACACACACACACACACACACACACACACACACACAAGCTCATCTCTCTATACTAGATCTCTTCTACAATGAAAGAATGATTCAAATAATATTTTGGAATTAACAGATGTGAAATGTTCTGGAGTTAGAAGATCTCATCTCTTGGGTATCTCTCTCTGTCTTTCCTGGCCCCTTAAAAAAAAAAAACCTAAATGAATTTGTGAATTCCAAAACTATGAGGAAAGCTGTCCTTGTGATCAATCAATCAAAAAAAATTTATTAAGGATCTGCTACTTGCCAGTTGCTGTGAAAGGCACTGGGCATACAACATACAAGAATGAAATGATGTATATTCTCGAAAAGTTTATATTGCCACAATATTCCCATGTTGAAAACAAGGAAAGAGAGAGACAGAGAGATAAAGAGACAGAGACAGAGACAGGGAGATTTATCTCTATTAATATAAATAAATAATAGAAATATAAAGTCCTAGAATGACATACATGCAATGTATACAATTATACATGCCTATGTATGTATGTATGTATGTATGTGAATCTTTAAATCTAAATCTTTAAATGAGATGGTTGGGTTAGATAATCTCTAAGGTTCCTACCTGGTGATCATATGTTTAGGTCCTGAAATTCTGCATGCAACCGTACATAAACATCTTGTGTGTGTATGTATGTGTATGTACATGTATACCTGTATATAATGTATATACATACACATATACATGCATGCCTATATGTATGCATGTAGATTTCAGTTGTTTTTTCCCATTGCAGAGTCCTTGCCAAATTCACTTTTGGGTGTGATGCCACCAATGGATGAGTCATTCCCTTGCTCAGATTGTGCAGATCCTTGCTGGGTTGAGTCAGGAAGATCTATTCTCTAGGTTGTTTCCTAAATGTATTTGTCTGTTGCAGTTATGAGCAGACTCTACCACTGACTCCAGTTGCTGGATCTCAGATGGCTCTTCTCACTTTTTCATACTCACAGGCCTTAACTTGGTTCATTCCATCTTTGGGACATTCATTCACCTAAGATCAGTAAAGAATATACATGGGACCAAAACAAACAAAACAAAAACAAAGAAAAAAATTGGAGCCTTATGTTTATGAACCCATGATGCTCAAGAGGGAGTCACTCCAATTCCCCTCCCCCCACATGGAGGCTCCATCTGGAAAGAAGTTCTTTCTCATTCCAAAGCCTCCACAGCACAGAGCTAGAGACGGCAAGCTTTGAAAGTTTTACCTCTACACTCAGTTCTGGCTCAACAGCCAGTTAAAAGGAATGCTCTTCTTTATCAAATACTAGTCAGTTTGGTGGCTGTTGTTTTTCTAAGGATATCCAACTCTTTGTGACCCCATTTTTTTGTTTGTTTCTTTGTTTATTTTGCGCAAAGATACTGGAGTGGTTTGCTATTTCCTTCTCCAGCTCATTTTACATATGAGATTTTTTTTAAGGTAATTGGGGTTAAGTGACTTGCCCAGGGCCACACAGCTAGTAAGTATCTGAGGTCAGATTTGAACTCAGGAAGATAAGTCTTCCTGACTTCAGGCCTGGAAATCTATTCTCTGAGCAAACTAGCTGCAACGTATCATGTAGTAAACCATTAGGAAACAAAGGATATCTGAATGAGCTCTACAGTAGAAAGTGAGGTTTCCTCCATTGTCCATGCCCAGAAGCCCCCTCACCAAGCCTTAGTGTGGATTAGAACCAAACATGTCATCTTGAGCATGCTCCAAATATTGGACCCTTATTGGCCAATCCCCCTATTGCACAGACAATACATTAAGGCCAAGATGAGGTTAAAGAAAAAAAAAAAAGAACAAACTTGCTTATGTCATGAAGGTGAGAATTAGTAGAGGCAAGATTTGCTCATAAGAGTTTTGTCTCCAAGCCTACTGCACTATGGATTACAAAAATTAGCCCCTCTCAAACCATTTACTTATAAAAATGAAAGAAAAAATTTATAGCATAAACTACTAGGTAGACCAGAGTTCTAGCTTCAACAATTCTTCCAAGAAGCTGTTGGATCCAACGCGATAATCTCCCTCTTCTCTTCTCGTTTCCTATCCCCTGATATCATCCCCCACATACTCTGATGAAGAGTCTGTTCTTATCCTTGGCCAAGACCAATCCTTGTTCAGGTACCCTAGATGCCATACTCTACTGTTTTGCAGGAGATTGGCCCCATTTCCATTAAAGGAGCCTTTCTACTTATTGGGGAAAGATTTTTTTTTTTTGCTTTTTGGCAGGGCATTTGTGGTTAAGTGACTTGCCCAAGGTCACACAGCTAGTAAGTATGTCAAGTGTCTGAGGCCGGATTTGAACTCAGGTACTCCTGACTCCAGGGCCGGTGCTCTACTCACTACGCCACCTAGCTGCCCCGAAAGATTTTTTTTTTAATTCTCTAGTAATCATCTTTTTAAAATTATGTTTTCCTGGGTTGCAACATAGTACAATGACTAGAGACCTGGTCTAGAAGTCATGAAGAACTAAGTCCAAGTCCAGATTTTGACACACATTACCTGTTGTTTTAACAATCTGGCTAGCAGCTTTTGTAGGGGGTCCAGATCCACACACAGCCAGCACCCAGAAAGCTGCCGGACGGCCAGAAAGCCCAGGTTCTTTTGATCTGCCTTAATAAGGAGAGCAAGGCTAAGGGGTTGGAAAGCTTACTTTAATTCAGCACACAAATATCATTCACTTAGTTCAGGGGAAAAAGCCAGCACCCTGAACTTTAGAACAAAATACAAACAAAGTACAAACATCAACAGACAGATCTTGTCTGATTCAAATCTCAATACATAGTGACCAGAGTTCAACAAAGTCTCAGCATCTGGGTTTACAAGCTGGAGGGCTCCTTTGCTACAGCTGCCCAGAGTTTCCTCATCAACACCACCTCAAGAGCCCTTAACCAAATTACAAACAGACAGACCCAATACAATTCATAGTTACCAAGGAACCATCAACATCTGAGTTCAGCTGGGAGCTCAACAAGGCTGGCTCAGAGTCATGCACCACTCCTGCTATGTCTCAGAGCTCCAAGGAAGAAGAGGCCAACCCCTGGCTTTTATATCTTTTTCAGCGTCAGGGGTGAGTCACACGTGCGGCTCACCCATGCGACCCAAAATCACCACAAAGAGACAGACTCAAACCCATGTGGTCCAAGAGCCCCCGCTGTCCCAGACATGTCATTCAAACTCATGTCTAAACTAAACCCTCCCCTGAGGTAAGGAGGCACCAAGGACACCCAAATCTTGGGCCTGGGGCTTAGCACTTAACAAGATTCAATGTAATAGCTGAATCACTCAAAGCAAACAAAAGCCAAACTCTTCAAGGCACTTGTTGAACTAGGTGCTAAGGAGCCCATTTTGCCTTACAGCCACACCTGTGTGGCCCTGGGTAATTCACTTAACCTCTCAGTGATCCAGGCAGCTCCCTAAGTTGATAATCTGTAGTGGGAGTTTTCCTTGACCCACTAAATGCAGGTCTAGACTGAATGTTCCTTTTAATCTATTCATACTCCACTATTTTTAATACTTTTCTTTTAGGATTCTACCATATAGTTAAGGTTTTCCAGTTCTCTTCAGCTGGAAGGACATGCTTCAGAAAGGCACCATGCTATAGAAGAAAGAGAATTGGACTAAATGCCAGAATACCTGGGTTCACTGTCTTCCCATGAGCCAACCACAATTTTTTGGGCCTATTTCCTCTTTGTAAAAGCTATACATTAAAAGCCTCATTAGTTTGCTTCCAGCTCTGATATCCTATGATTCAGTTGTTTGCTCATGTGTAAATTCCTCAATTCCTCTATACTAGAGTCCAAGCTAGAATTTAACAAAGAGCTTGTTTTTCGGTCTTTTTCAGTCATGTCTAATTCTTCATGAAAATCCCCATTTGGGGTTTTCTTAGTAAAGATACTATAATGGTTTGTCATTTCCTTCCCCAGTTCATTTTACAGATGAGGAAACTAAGGCAACCAAGGTTAAGTGGTTTGCCCAGGGTCACACAGCTATTAAGTGTCTGAGGCTGGGTTTGAACTCAGGAAGAAGAGTCTTCCTGACTCCAGGCCTGACACTCTCTGTGCCATATATTTTTTTATTAATTTTATGAGCAGCAACATGCAACCTGGTAATAAAGTGGTCTTATGACTAGTCTCCATTTGCACCAAAGACCCAGAGCCAACATAGTCTTTTATACCTGGATGTATCTTCCTTCTGATTGACTTGATAACACATTTGGACCTCCCCCTAGCAAAAAGTAAGGCAACCCTGATTGGTGGACATTCTAATGGGAAGGTGGGTTAAGAGTTCTCAATTCCTCCCCATTACTTCATTGTTAAAGGACAAGACCAATCCTCAGGATCAATCTGTAGCTGGGAAAAGAGTATAAGCTTTCAGTTGTTACCAATCAGGCCCCTCTCTGACACCCAAGTTGCTTCATGAGAGACAGCTGTGTCCATCAATCTTGGTCAGAAAAACATAACCCATACTGGTTTGGTCTCCTTTATTTTAGACCAGGTCACCCCAAAACTTTGATTACAAGAGGCAAGTGCACAAGTCAAGGTGAAGGGATGCTCTTAGCTCAAGCTGGCTCCTTTTTACGGAGTAGACAAAAGCAAGGGTACTGGCCCAGGCAGATACCTTAGAGGCTGGGAGTAATTCAGTTCCTCAACCTGTTGAGGCTGAGAGAAGTCTCTTTAAAGCTAGGCTAGAAGATGGGGGTTTTGCCAGAAAAGAGTATATTACATTTTAATATTAAATATCAGATGATGCAGCATAATATTAATTTTCTCGCTAGTCATGGGTCTGTTTACCTTATAGGGCTACACTGAGGCTTAATTATACTAACTTAGATATCTCAAGTGTTGTATGAATGTTTTCCTCCTCCCCTCCTCCCCCACCAAACCAGCAATGAAATGGGTAGTGCAAGATTATTTTCTCTTTTCTGAAAATGAAGATATTGAGGCTTTTAGATCATATCACTGGCCTAGGGTCAGATCACTCTGATGTCAAATCTAATGGCCTTTTTTCAGTCCCTTCCCTTCTTGACCTCCCTGTTGCCTAGAGCCATTGTTGACCACCTCCTCCCTCTAATAGCTATTTTTTCTCTAGGTGTTCATGACACTGTTTTCTTCTTATTCTCCTCCTACCTATCTGAACATACTCTTTTTTCTATTTCTGAACATACTCTGTTTCTATTTCCACTTTTCTCTTTTAGTTTTGATTGATATGTTGTGTTTTTATATTAGAAACTTTTACAAATTACTCCCATTTCATGAAAGGTCTCATAACAAAGTAAAACTTTTAAGAAAACTCATAATGCAACAATCTCATTTTGAAGTATATACAACATTTCACATCTCTAGTATACCTCCCTCACTTCTCTATTTCAAAAACAAACAACCAAAAAAACCTCCCCAAACCAGATACCTATTTGTCTCTACTTCCCACTCATGCCCATTCCATGCTTTACTAAGCATATTTATTGTAAGGCGTATGCTTTTCTCCTTATTTTTTCAATAGATAATCTTTCTCAATCTCATCTACAGAGCTGTTATCCTTGCCCTGGCCAGTATTTATAGGACATATCCCCTGGCTCCATCCTAAACCCTCTTCATTTGTTTCTCTACACTTTTTCTTTTGTTGATATCACCAGCTTCCATGATTTCAACTGTCGTCATCACTACGCAAAAGGTTCTCAGATCCATTTTTCCAGCCCCAGAATCTCTTCTGAAGTATAGGACACTATGACTAATTGCCTTTTGGATACCTATAAATATATGTCCCATAAGATCTAAACTATGAATTAAATTAGTTCAAAATTCCTCCTCCCTTTTTAAGATTTTTTTTTAAATTTCTATTTAAGGCACCATCATCTTTCCACTCATCCATGTTTGCAACCTCAGAGTCATCCTTTATTCTTTCCTTTCTGTACCCCCCCCCCACAAATCAGGCCCTCATTATCCCCTTCTTGAACTATTGCACTAGCCTTTTAAGTGATCTCCTTGCCTCTATTTTCTTTTTTTTTTTTAAATCTCTCCAATCCGTTATCTTCACAGATGCCAAATTAGGCTTCCTAAACTCACAGGTTTGACGGTGTCATTCACTTGCTTAGGAAATGCCATTTGCTTCCTCTTGTCACAAGGCTAAAATTAAGATTGTTCTTTTTAGGTTTTAGAGTCTTTTACAATCTAGATGTAGCCTACCTTTCTTGGCTTATTGCTCATTACTCTCTTTCATGAACACTTCATTCTAATCAAATTGGTTTGCTTGAAGTTCTCCACATATAATAATTCCATTTTCCAATTCTTTGTCTTTAAACAAACTTTAGTGCCCCTGCTGGAACGTGGTTCTTCACTTTTTTTATGCTGAATCTCAACATTCCTTCAAAGATTGGTTCATATATCATATCCTATAGGAAGGCTGTCCTGATTTCCCCATGCCCCCTTTGCTAGTGCTTAGAAATTACTTTGCATATTATATTTCATTTCTATGTATGAGGCCATGTTAGATAGAGAGCCAGCCTCAAACCTAGGAAGACATAGGTTTAAGTCCTACATCTGATACACGCTGGCAATGTGGCAAGTCACTTTCCTCTCACGGCTGTCTAGGAGACTCTCTAATGCTCTAAATTGCAGAGAACCTGTTGACCTACATTGGTAAAAGGAGGTAGCTTATCTGGGAGTCCAATAGTCCAGAAGCTGGCAAATCATGTCCACTACTTTTGGACAAGTAGAGCTAAGAATGTTTTTGTTTTTACATTTTTAAATACTATAATTTTTTATTTAAATGTTAAAACCATTCTCAGTGCATGGGCCCCCATAAAACAGATGGCAAACCAGATTCGCCCTTCTAGTGGTAATGGAAGTAGTTTGCTGATCTCTGTCCTAGATTGATGAAATTATAGATCCAGTCCCTAATCTTTTGTATATTCACCCAATCTCCTACCCCTTACCCCCATCCCTATGTAAGCTTCTTAGAGACCAGGACTGGTTCTTTGTTTGCCTTTGTGTCCCCAGTGCCTAATGAGCACAGTGTCTGGTTGATAATAGATGTGTTAAAAAAACAAAAGCAACAACAACCACCACAACAACAAAACTAATTTAATTTAATTCAGCTAAATTGAATTGGGATTCAAATTCCAGGTTTATATCTTTAAGGCCAGGGCTAATTCCATAACACTATGCTTTTTTTTTCTACAAAATGAGATATTTATCTGAAGGTGCTTTAGAAAAAATGTGCTTTATCAAGTTTTGTGTCAATTATAAAGATCTCTAGAAGTATAAGGATTATCTTTACTGGTAGACCTATTAATCTATGTATGGACAAGACAATGTTCAAACAGACCAG
Organism: Phalanger gymnotis; assembly: GCA_028646595.1. NCBI lineage: Eukaryota > Metazoa > Chordata > Mammalia > Diprotodontia > Phalangeridae > Phalanger > Phalanger gymnotis. The sequence continues at coordinate 3,006 of JAQQSZ010018278.1, read as the reverse complement.
AAACAAAAACCTGACACACACTTGAAAGTAAGATTGAGGGTATGGTTAAAATGTATATGCGTTTAAAGTCAAGTCTGGAGAAAAAGTAGAAAATAGGAAGATTGAATTTAACAAATTTCCAGAATTAGAAACTGTTCTCCTTCAATGATAGCTCAATGTGTTGGGCATTTATTTTTAGACTTGTGAGACAGCTAACCAATTTTCAGATTTAGATTACATCATAAGGAAGGCAGTGCAGCCTTGGGGAAAGGACTCTGCACTTGGGACGATACCAAGCTCCTAGTCCTGGATCTGTTACTGTGTAGCTCCCACAGTACTCTATTCTCTATGCACAGTAGGTATTTAATCGGTAATTCTGTAGTTTATTCTTGCTTGATCTTGGGTAAATCAATCTCTGTCTATTGAGCTTTAATTTCCTCATCTGTAAAATGGGCATAAGAAGATTTATACTACCTTTCTCTCCTGGCTATTGTGAGGTTCAGAGAAGGAAATGGATATGAAGGGATTTTGTAATCTGTAAAGGATTATAATACATGCCACTTCATCTTCTTTCATGTCATTAAGTATAGGATCTATCTTACTGAAATATCTCTTTGTATGTTAATTTCTTTATAAAAAAGTAGGATAGTTCATAGTTTAAGAATGAGAACAATGAAAGAATATGCATATAATCATTAGGAATAAAATGAAGTGTTTTCTTTTTAAGCATTAAAAAGCCCAAGTTATTAACTCAGTAGTTTCAAAACTATTTTCAGCAGATGAAAGGAGGGGTTAGCTGAATTCAGATTGTTTAAAGCTAAAGTGATTGGGCTAAAGAGAGTGCTCACCATATATCTAGCTAATAGATCACAGTCACTCAGTTCCCTAGGATTTTGGTTTGCACAAAGGATTAATATATTTTTCAATCTTTATAATAGGTTAGAGTCTGTGCTGGAATCTCCCTTATCAAAGACTGTACAGAATTACCTTCTACCTATCCATAAGGGGGGAAAGGATGCACATAAAATTTCAGATTTTAGACTTTAGTAAAATACTCTATCTAAATGCAGATTTCTGGGGAAATGTCCTAGAAAATTTACACCTTACATGCAAATCTGTGCCATGTGCAGGATTTCCAGAAGAGATCCTTGCAAAGGAAAGGAATGGATATTATGACTTTGACTTGGGTACCCCTAAAAAGGAGAAGATGCTCTGAATTCTCATTCTCTGGGGCCTGGGTTCACCACAACCTCTCACTTTTCCCATTGTAATAACAGACTTAGCCATCAAAGAAACTCATCTTTAAGCCCCTGAGGAGTCCAAGATTTCAAATTTTCTAGTTGAAAATAAATTAAACTATCAATAGGAAAGATATTTATTATGAAGGAAAAAAAAATGCAATTCACTTTCCTAGTATTACTTATGCATAAATCATTGGGCTGTCCTACCTTTACTCTAGTGTTAAGGTTTTCTAGTGTCTTTTGAACTCTAAATCATTCTAAAGTGCTGTAAGACGCAATGGTAAGCAGGAGTCTTTCCATTCTCTAGAAGCCTTTTTATATTCTCAGAAATAACCTTAGTGAAAACAGCAACGAATTGGTTGTGATTCTGTTTCTGTCATTTACGGCCTCTATTATTACTACTGCTACTGTTACTGAGGTTGGTGCTACTGCTACGTCAATACATCATTCCTTTCCAGGCCGTTTTGCTGAGTCATTTCCACAGGACTTTGTCTCCTATTGATAGAAATCACTGCATTCTGGAAGCTCACTCCACCCTTGTCCTTCTTTTTACATTGGAAGTACCTTGCACCCCTGAGGCCTCTCCCTCTGATTGGATGGTTCCTCGTAAAACTTCCGATTTAAGGAAGACACCAGGGCCAAAAATGTCTTCCTCCCTTTGCTCCTCTCCAGGCTGTGATGCTGACTCATCTCAATAGAACTTTCTTTGCCATGGATCTCCCTGACTATTTTTTGAGTTCTTTTTTAGGTGTTGGCTGCACTTATTAGAATGTAAACTCCTTGAAGTCAGAGACTGTCTTTCTGATTGTATTTGTATTCCCAGCTCTTAGTCCTGTGCCTAGCATAGATTAAAAGCTTAATAAATGCTTATCAATTTGACCAGAGACAGAAGGAGGGAGGAAGGAAGATAGGAAGGAGGGAAAGAAAAATGAAAGGGAGGGAGGAAAGGAAGGAGGGAAGGAGAAATAAGAAATGGAGAAAGGTATAAAAAAGAAACAGAGGTAATTTACAACTTAAAGGAGCTTATATGAAATTATAGTACAGCACTTGTTTAGAGGATATACTTGCCATAGAAGTAGACATGGAGGCAGCTGGTAGTACAATGAATAGAGATTTGGGACTGGACTCAGAAAGTTCTGAGTTCAAATCCAGCCTCAGACATTTACTAGCCATATGAACCTGGGCAAGTCACATAACCTCAGCCTGCCTCAGTTTCCTCAATTGTAAAAAGAGTATAATAATAAAATCTACCTACAGTATTGTTGTGAGTATCAAATGAGATATTTGTTAAGCATTAAAAACAGTGACTGGCATATAGTAGGGACTAAATAAATGCTTGTTTCCTTTCTTCCTTTCCTCCTTCCTTTTCTCGGAGGAAAGAAGGAAGTCTGATTGTTACCTAATGACTTAAACTCTCTACTGGATAATATATTGTCTATATAAAATAGAATAAAATATCCTTGAGGTCAGTGTTTCTTTTCTTTTGCTAGTTTTTGTATTCCAAACATTTAATACAGTGGCTGACATAGTAAGCTTTTAATAAATACTTATTGACTGATGACTGGCAGCTGATGACAGAGGCAGACTTATGGATCTCCATTTCAATTATGATCTCTATTTCAGGATTCATTAGCAAAATATTGCAGTTTTCCTATGTTCTGCAAAGATCCACTAGAGAGATTTTCATCTGGAACCCCATTAAATGAGCCTTACATACCAATTGAACTACCAAAAAATATTTTACAGAACTGGATAAAATAATAACAAAAATCATCTGGAAGAATAA
>JAQQSZ010018277.1:0-10611 GCA_028646595.1 Phalanger gymnotis | reverse complement strand
CACTGATTCAGGGCGCTAGGGTACGCTCCGCCCAGCTCCTGTTCTGGTTGGTCTGTGCCACCCACGCTGGGCTCTGCTCCACTCTGCTCAGCTCCGCTCCTAGTTCCGTGTGGGATAGACCTTACCCAGAGACCATCAAGCCTGTCCTGGGCTAGAGCCCTGCTTCCCTATGCTATTTTGTGGGTTCTGCAGTTCTAGAATTGGTTCAGAGCTATTTTTTATAGGTTTTTGGGGGGACTTGGCGGGGAGCTCACGGTAGTCCCTGCTTTCCAGCCGCCATCTTGGCTCCGCCCCCCAACATAATTTCAATATACAAGTGTTTTCCTATTCAAACCACTTTAGAATATATAAAAGCTTCCCCTACTCAAACATCTTCATTCAATTGTTGCCTATAGGATAAACCAATCTTCATAGCCTTGTATTTTAGGTCCTTCACAATCTGACTTGATCTTGTCCCACCCCTTCCATCCATCTGCCTTTGTATGTATTGTCTGCCAAGCATGGAACATGCTGCCTCCATATACCTGCCTCTTGAAATCCATCTCTTCATTCTGAACTCAGCTCTACAGGAGCTGGCCCGTGTATTGAGCCTTACAGATGCCAGTAAACCTGAGAAATGAAAGCATTCTAAGGCTAGTGGGTACAGCCCATATAAAAGCATGAAAGGAAGAAATGAAATTTCACGTGTAGAGAGCAGCAGGTAGGCCAATTTCGAAGGAATATAGAGTATGTGAAGGGGAGTAATCTGAAATTGGTCTGAAAGCATAGGCTGGAACCAGATTGTGAAGAATTGACTAGGCTTAGGGATGAAGAAACTGAGTTGTTTTGGACTTGCTAAGTTTAAAATGTCTATGGCTCATCCAAGTAGAAATGTCCAACAGAGAGTCAGTGCTACAGCTTGGGGGTGGGACAGCCAGTGAAATTGCCCAGAGTTGGGAGAGAGTGTCTTGTTCAAGGAATAGCAAGGAGGCCAGTGACACAGGATTGCAAAGTACATGAGGAAACGTTAGGTGGGAGTTAAGGTGTGAGAAGACTGGAAAAGTTCGGAGAGAGAGACAGATCATGAAGGCCGTTGAATGCCAAAGTATTTTATATTTGATACTGGAAGTGATAGCAGTATGTAGATGGGCTGTTATATTAAAAAAAAAATTACACCACCACATCAATATGTTGCTTTATGATTTGCAAAGCTTTCCTTAAAACATTGTATATTATTTTAAATTAAGCTATTATAAACATTTTTGCCTTCATAGGTTCATTCATGGACATCACCTCTACAAATACCAGTAACAAGAGTGACACTAATATGGAACAGATTCCAGCAACAAATGATACCATTAAGCGCTTAGAATCCAAATTGTTGAAAAATCAAGCCAAGCAACAGGTTTGTTGAGTGAAAAATTATACTTCCATATTGTCTGTAGTATAATCATTTCTACAGAAAGAGAACTGATTAATTTTTGAGAATGCTTTATCTTCCTGTGCATATTTTCTGCCCCTGTTGTTTTGTGCAGTATCCATTATTTTCCAGCACACATTTTTCTGTTCTCTTGTTACTTAAACAGGTAGATCAGCCTGGATAGGCCTAGTTGTAAAATTAATTTTTCCTCAAATCTACTCTTAACCGTCCTATTATTCTCCTTTAGTGAATATTGTCATTTCCATCTTGTATGGCATCTTTCTTGTCATGAGCCAATAAAATCTCCTATTATTAACACAGTAAGTATATATCTTAAGCCGTGTTTTAATACACTGGCCTGCTGATATATAGGAAATAACAGTAAACCAGCTTTTAGTGGTATTAATATTTATTTTTATCTTGTTACTACAGTTATTCATATGAAATTATTTCAGCAATTAATTTTATTCTTTTGCTGTAAGGCATTTTTAGCAATGGTCAGTTAAAAAATGGAGGACAATTATCTCCCCAAAGTACAGGGGCTGCCCACGTGAATATTGCCAGTATCTTAAAATTTTCCAGTGCTCCATGGTTTTCTGGAGGAGAAAGTCTTGAAAAAGACTCCAGTCAGCACTCTCCTCCCTCCAGATTGCCCCCTGAACAAGACTTTGTCATAAATTTTCAAAGCATCAGTTATTCAAATAGTTCTAAAATTTTAACAGAGCGATTCTGGGCGTTTAAGCTTGGGAGCATCTCGAGGGAGCAGCGTGGAAAGCTTGCCACCGTCATCAGAGGGCAAGAGGATGAGTGCTGACATGTCTGAAATAGAAGCAAGAATAGCTGCTACCACAGGTAAAAAAGGAAATGCAGGTATCTGAGGTGGAGAGCAATAGCAAGTATTTTATCATGTGAATAAGTTTTCAAATATACTTAATTATCTGTTATATTTTTGTTGTGGTAATGGTTTGTGTTTTCTTAGTAATGGGTGTCTGGTGGTGGTTGTTTGATGTCGTGGTTTTTTTCCTTTTTGTCTTAACAAAACAAAAGAGAAGTGATTTGACAATACACTTTCCAAGTTTTTGGCAGTTCATTTAAGGGTGTATTTGTTACAAGCTGTTAAAAAAAAGTTAAAGATTAATTTGAAGATAAACATGTTCCTTCAAGGTCAGAGGATAAAATGTAAATACTGTAATTTACTTTAAAGCATTATTCATATCAAACAAAGCCTTTGTCAAGCATAACTCAGCTCGTACTTAAACTGAAAAAACTATTGGAAGAAACCAAAATTCTTGCCAAACAAAGATTGTCATATCTCTGCCAATAGATTGTAAGTGATGTGATTTATGCAGGTTATTTCCTACTGAATGACAAAATATTTTGTTTTACATTTGGCAGAAAACTATGTTCTGCAGCCCAAGATTAGATAGTCCTCTCTGCCTGCTGTTCTCCATATGAGCATGGATAATTGAGTTAACTGGTTATTTTTCATTTGGAGAAGTACTCAGTTTTTTATTGAATTCTTAAAGAAAATAGTTTTATTTATACTGATACGGTTTTGTCTTTTCACATTCTTAAAATATGTCATCATTAAAGATAGTGGATTGGCAGTTAAAGGTACATTCTTATTTAACATAATGCAGTTAATGAAATCTATACCTTTTTCCTAGCCAAGTTTTCATTTACTTTAATTTGTTTCTCCCTAAAAAGATGACTTTCCTTTTGTTATGATAGAAATTGACCGGATTGCTAAAAAAGAAGAAATATATCTATATCTATATATATATACACACACACACACACACACATATCTTTAGATATTAGCATTCTCAAGAAAAGTAAATGTTTTCCGCAAAATACTGACCAGAAAAAAACATCCCAGACTCTCTAATGCAGGGGGGGATGGGGATTGTTCTGGAACCACTTTCTGTGAGGGTGAGTGAATATTCAGTCATTATTCAAAGCTGACTCCCATTGATCAAGGGCTGACAGGCTTACACATACTTAGGACGTGTTGAGAATGTTGTCTTTGAAGTGAATCGCAATTTAGTATGTGCTTTTGAAACTATTGCAAATCTAGTTATATATATTTTAATACGATATCCACTTTTACCTAAAAATAAGTTTGTGTGGTTACAAGGCTTTTACGAAAGGTTAGAAATAATTTGTCTTTATGCTTTTCAGTTTTATTTAGTTTTACTGTACAGGACCGATGGGCACGTTCAAGAAAAGAATAGCATTTTTATACATATGTACATATATTTTCATATTATGTATAGCATTTTTATACATATGTACATATATTTTCATATTATGTAATTAGAATACTATTGATAACTTATGTACTTTGATCCTCCCCCTCTCTTACTGGTTCTCTTAACAATCTAGTATCTCATATAATGCTAAATAGGCAGGTTTTTTTCCTCCATAGACACTTAGGAATGTCCCTCCTCGTTGCCACGCAGCTTTGTCCATCTTTGTCTGTCTTTGTTTTGTTTTTATCTTGGCTTAATTCAAACTAATGTGTCTGAAGTGTTATTGGTAGTTGTGGTTGCTTTTAATCTCTGCTTTTCTTTTGTAAGCATGGATGAAAAGTTAGATATTTCTGCATGTAGTTTTGCATGGTGTTAACATAACTACCGTAATAGTGTTCTGTTTTTGTAGTTAATCATTTTGTATGTTACTATTTGTAGTGGTTTGCATGTGTATTGTATATGTGTGTTTTTGCAGCCTGTTCCAAGCCTAAACGGGGCCATCGTAAAACTGCTTCATTTGGCAACATTCTGGATGTCCCTGAGATCGTCATATCAGGTATCACAGACCACCTGAGTTGGTCTAATAACTAAGAAGCTGGAATAATGACCCACCCATATTAAAATAAATAAACAAAAATAAATACTTCTTGCTCCAATTTTTAGAGACCATACAAATAACTATTTAAAAGGAAAAGATACCTTGCATGAAGTGATCAAGCTGGCCAGTGGAAACATTTTCAGAGAGTTGGGGTTGAAAAATGGTTCAAATGTCAGAATATAATTGAAAGAGCCAACATTTCCTAGGACAGGAGAGCATGACTGCTGGAATTATTAGAATTTCTCTCATCTTTAAATTGGATAAATGTTTGCTAAATTAGAAGAATCTCTGCCTTCCTAGTACCTGACAGAAAGGGGCAATGACTTAATTCTCCCACTCCCAGTTCCTAGGTCCTCTTCTTCATTGTATTTCTTTTGCCCTCACTACCAGCTTAACATCCTGCCTCTTTCTGTAGGTAGCAGGTGAAACTTGGAGTTCACAGTGGGAAAGGGACTTCATAATTGCCATTTTGCTTCATTTAGAAAGCAAAAACAATGTAGAATTCCAAAATATGATATTTGCTGGTTATATTACTAAAAGAAGAATCTTACATACCAAGAAGACATTTTTGATTCTTTACTGTTTTCAGGATCATTATTTAAACTGGAACAATAGCTCGTTGACTTTTGCATCTAATCCACACATAATACTGTACAGCCTTAGATTGATTTTTTTAGTTATTATATTTTATCATTCATTAGATGACTCTAAAACAGGGTATACAATGAAAGCAACACGTTTCACTTTCACTATATATGAGTTGCCTCTCTCTCTCTCCCAGCCCCTTTATCTTAAGGAGATTATTTGCAGGAATTTTTTCCCCTTTGCTTCATTTCCTTCCTTGGGGACTGTTTTATTTGTTAGAATCAAAGGTGCTTTGCTCTGGACTTAGTCCAAGCAGTTAATTGAAAGGAGTGACCGTGTTGGTCAAAAGGAAAAGAAATTACCTAAATGTTTGAACAGGGGAAATTTATTAAACAAAGTTTGTTTATACTGATGGACTGAAATCTGTTTATTCTAAAATTTGTTTTACTTCATTGCTACTTCCATGACAATATACAGTTTTGCATTCCTGTCTACAGTTTACATTTGTTTTAAAGCTATTTATTTGAGTTTCATTTACATTAAAAAAGGTTGATAGACAGATGAAACATTAAAATTTTGACTTATTTCAAACTTCCTGGTTTTTGAAGTTTTAAAGCAATAAACTGACTTTGGCATGGAGATTTTTATCCAACCATAATAGCTCCCAAGTTTAAGAAATTAACTTGTGAGATACCTACACTCCATTTACTGCAAATATTACCTTTCTTTCATGGTGCTGAATCCTGACTGAAAAAAATAGTCATTATTATCCAGAAAGCTCCAATTCCCTTGAGTGCTTAAAGGAATCAGGAAAATAGCAAGATAGCCAGCCCTATAGTTGAACACTAAAAATTCTGCACAAAAAGCAAATTTAGACTGAAAGAAAAAACTTATTGATGATTCATGTTATTATATAAAGATTGATTGACGAATCTAAGGAAATTTAACATAGAAAAGAGAAGATTAGGAGTCACGGAATAGCTGTTTTCTACATATCTGAAGGGCTGTCATAGAAAAGAAACTAGACATGTTCTGCTTTGCTCCAGAGGGCAGAACTAGGAGGAGTTAGTTTAGTGCAAGTTGCTTAAAGGAAAATTTAGGCTTGATAAAAGGAAACACTCTAACCTTAACAGTCAAAGCTATCCAAAAGTAACAAGTGGATAGCCACTTGTTTAGTATGTTGTAGGGGGTATTCTGATGACTGAGGACTCTTCTGGCTTAAATTCTGTGGAATTCTGTAAAAAAAATTGCCTGTAACCTACCCAGTAGTGTTAATGATATTGAGCATGTGGCTTTCTGCATGGCAATGCTTTGTGTGGTCAGTGTTGTGCTTGGGAATACTTTGCCTCCATTATAAATTCAGATGGAACTGTGCATTTAAATAATAAAAGAATCTCATCTCTTAGAATTTTAATTTACATTGTTATTTTTGAATTGGGAATCCTTCATTTTGTCATCAGTTGATGGAGCTATACTTTCATAAAATGGCTGTTTCATTCAACAGTTTATTTTTTAAACATTTTTGCCATATTTGCTAATTAAAGTGCAAATAAGTGAACTTTTCTTTTTGACAAAAGGACACAGCCTCCAAGGTTGAAAGTAGTTTTGGGGGGAAAAGACATATATCATATATTAATTCTTCTAATATTTTATAGATAAATAACAAAATATAACCTACCCTTTGGGAATGGGCCAAATTCTCTTAATAATGATGGAGTGTTTAAAGTCTATGATCCTTAATTCCATAGGATTTCCTAAGTTGTAGTTTAGATTTTTTGTTTGAATTAATGTATTTCCCAGACAGTTATATGGTATAGCCAAAGAAAACACTTTTTGATATGTTAAAAATGGAATTTAGAACCATAGAAACCCAAATGAGAATTCATATACACACATATTTTCCCATTAAGGTTGAAGTAGTCTCTGTATTGTCTGAAACAATGTTTCCAAAATTAATATTTTTCCTTTGGCATGAAGTAGTATGTAGAGTGAAATACAGTCCTTGGAACTGAGGGGTGAGCATAATTAGCTTATTTGTATTAAGATTAGGGTGCTTTTTTTATTTATGAAATCTGTGGTCCTTTTTAAAGTTTTATATTTCTTAAATTCTTCAAATTTCCACAGACTCCCCAAAAGTCACAGACTTTGGCTCTGAAGATCTTAACCACATTTTGCAGTAACTAAATAATCAATCCAGGAATGTGGCAGCATGATAAAACAAATGTATAAGAGCCTAATATTCTTATTTTTTGTCTTCCTTTAATGTCATCTGTCTGTAAGATACCTATTAGCAAATAAATTGCCTTGTTCAGAGTTTTAAGTCCCCCCGCTATTTTTTTTCAAATCCAGTCACTGAGCAAAAGTAACCTTTTTATAGGGGCATGGGTAAGCTAGCCACTTAGATTTAAATTAACATTAGAGAATTAATCTCAGATCCGTACAACAAAAACATTTTGCATAGCCACGCTCTAACCTAGTTAAACCAGAGAGTAAATTTTTAGCATCTATATTTAGTCAGTGTAGAGGATATTCCCTCCACTGGTACAAATTGCAGCACCTTTATTCCTTAGTAGTGATTTTCATGAATTGCTGTAGACAGCCCCCTAAGGTGACCTTTCTGAATTTATTTATGTTAGTCTTTAGATGACAGACAGACAGTCTTATCACTAGATTCATACCCCAGGAGACTTTACACCTTAGTTGAACCTCCTAAAGCTTTTCATTGACAGCCTCAAGAACCCAGGCATTTCTACAGCACAATGAGGTATCAGATTAGAAAATTAATGGAGGAACATGTGTCAGTGCTGCATACAAATAATGTACTCAGCAGCCCCTTAGATGGGTTCTGAATTGTACATCCTCACAGTATCCACTATAATATTATTGGGAAACTGGAATAACATGAGTATCAGTGTTTCTTCCTCTGCTTCATCTGGAGGACAGTTGATTAGGAAGCTTCTTTTCCCCTTAGTTCTCTAGGGACTACTATTTGATTCAAAGACTTTGATATTGAATGATCTGTTGTCTAGCATTACTGTATAATTAGCCTTTCAGTACTAAAAATGAATTTCTCAGCCCATCTTGACATGGGCATTTTACTCTACTTGGACCTGTTTTGACTGTCAGCACAACTGACTTTGTTTGATGGTGCATATAATTAAGGTTTAGTGGTTAAAGAAATTTGGGTAGAACAAAATCATGGAGCATTTTGTTCAGGATTCTTTGTGGAAGGTTTCCCTTGTAGCTACATACCGTCAAATAATAAGTAGGCAGAAACAACCTTATTTACTCCTTGCCTATGAAGATAGTAAACAATCAGAGAGATGCTGGTATAGTTATAAAGACAGCATACCTGAAAATCAGGTGAAACCATTCAAAAACTTATTAGAAAGTTCCCCATTAGATAAGTTTGGTGCTAAGGTTTATAGGATATGCTTGTCCATAATATACCTGATGCAGGAGGGAGAAAAGAAGAAGGACATTCCAAGCATGGAGGATAGCTAGTGAAAATGCATGGAGTTTGGGAGATGGGGTGGCTTTTATGAAGAACAGCAAGGAGGCCAGTGTCACTTGACTGCAGAGCACAGTGGAGGAGAGTAAGATGTAAGAAGACTAGAAAGGTAGGAAGAGTCCAGGCTATGAAGAGTTTCAAAAACCAGAGGGTTTTATATTTGTTCCACAAAGAAAAAGAAAAAGCTCCCACGTCTTGTTTTTATTAAGTTTTTTTTTCAATGAACTAAAGTCAGTTTTCCTTCCCTCCCATCTGCCCTTACCATTGAAAAACAAAACCTTTATAATACATGCATATTCAAGCAAAATATGTCTCATTCTGCATCTTGAGTCTCTTATAATACTCTTTCTCAGGAAGTAGATAATATGCTTCATCATCAGTCCTCTGGAATCATGGTTGTTCTTTGAATTCAAGTTCTTATGCTTTCAAAGTTGTTTATTTTTAGTGTTGCTATTACATAAATTGTTCTCCTGGTTCTGACTTTATTCTGCATCATTTCATACAAATCTTCTCACATGCCTCTAAAGCCATTCCCTTTCTCATTTCTTTTGGCTGATAGTGTTACATAACAGTTGTTGTTCACCTTCTTGGTTTCCAGTTCTTTGCTGCTACAAAAGGAATTGACATAAATATATTGTACTTTTTTTTTTTTGAGCTCTTTAGGGTGTAGGCCTACTAGTGGTGTCACTGAATCAGAGGTTATGCACAATTTAGTTAAATCTGTAGACTTCATTTCAAATTGCTTTCCAGAATGGCTATACCAATTTATAATTTCACAAACATTAATGTAGTTGTTTTCCTTCTAACATTTGTTGTTTTCCCTTTTTTGTAAATTTTATCAGTCTGATGGGTGGGACGTGTAACCTCAGGGTTGTATTACTAGTGATTTGGTGCATTTTTTTATATGGCTATTGATCGTTTGGATTTCTTCCTTTGGAAGCTACCTGTTAATATCATTTAACCATTTACCATTTGGAGAATGGCTTATATGTCTTGGAAATGAGACCATTATGAGTAAAACTTGCTGCAGAGGTTTTGTTCTCAATTGTCTCTTTCCATTCTAATTTTAGTTGACAAATACATGCACAAAATATGATTCAACCCTATCCCTATTATAAAGGGAAATTCTTTATTGCCCCCAAATTAGTCCATTCCTTTAAAATTCTTCATCCACTGTCTCCAACAAATTAAAGTAATAAGTTTTCCAAAATAATAGCCTTTGTAACAACAGAATCAAGACAAAATTATTCCATTACTATTCATTTTAATACTTTATTCCATTCAGAAAACAAAAACAATTAGAGCTAGCACATTTATTGATGTATCATTGGCCTTTAATTCAGTAGATGGGAACTACTTGTGAATCATATTATACACCTTTGCTCTAGAATAGGGATGAGACAATGAAGTGAGAAATCCACAGCAAAGGAAATATCAAACATGTCATCCTCAACTTAGCTAAAAGCACCACTGGAATATGCAGTCCTGCTTGTTTTCATTTTTTATAAAATATCACCCCACGTGGCTTATTGCTGCCTCAATAAGTTAGGGGCAGTTGTTATTTGTCCTTCATTTTCAAAAGGACTAGTGACATCACAGGATGATTTCTTGACTTGAGCATGAATTAGATTTAAGTGAGGCAGAGTTGCACAAAGTCATCAGGCTCACTCTCTCTTCCTAAGTCATAATCCAGTGGCAGGACAAAAGTCAAGCCGACTGGCAGTGGCCTGGGATACAGTGCATGACCTTCGCATCTTAGATGCCTGACCAAGCTGTAAGTGTTTTGCTGTGCCTGCTTCAGCTGCCTTGGAACAAATTGCTCTCATCCTCCCTCATCCTTCTAGGTAAAATCTTCACGTGCCTTAAGAAACATCCCCCTAAATGACAGGTTTAAAGCCTGTCAGTTATCCTTAACCTGCTTTGGCCCATCTGCGAAGATGGTTTACCACGGTGTGGCTGCTGTACATGCTACAACTTCTTGGAGCCACAGGTGCCAATTGGGTGAATCAGGTGGACACCAAAGGTGGATGAGTACCTCTGAAAAGGGCTTGGCAAGCCCTCACAGATGCTAGGCCTGAACATTCCATATATCCCAAGTTAAGGGTAGATAAAACCTGATTACCTTAAGAGGAGTGGAAGACATTTATGTCAATATCTAAAAGTTCTGAGTTAAGTATTCAGGTTAGTTGGCCTTGTTTTATGTTTATTTATTGAACGTTTTTGTGAACTAGTAAATTTGGGTTTTTTCTTAGAGATATATTTTCTT
>JAQQSZ010018276.1:0-10611 GCA_028646595.1 Phalanger gymnotis | reverse complement strand
AGAGAGAGAGAGAGAGAGAGAGAGAAGGAAAGGAGGAAAAGAGGGAGGAAGGAGAGGGGAAAAAAAGCATAAAAGTACAAGTCCTTTCTAGTCCTGAAATATAATTACATCATATTGACTTAAAAGGCCATCTTCTTCTGTCAATTAGTTTTGCAAAAGACTGCCCTTGCCTCTAAATTTGAGTGACAGAAAAAATTGACTTGTTTCTTTTAATGATATTAATGAATTAACATAAGAAAAGACTGAATATTAAAAATATAAATACATAAATGTTAGTATTATTCACACTAACACTTGAAAATTCACTCAAATTTTTAATGTCCTAAAATATGTAAATACAGAATAAATCTGGGATATTTTGAAATTTAAATAATTGATCCATTTATGGCTTACACACTACCTTTAACATTGTGAACATTAGGTAAATGAGTAGCATATTAACTCCTTTTATTCTCAGAACTACTATGGTAGGTAATGAATAAATTATTATCGAACAAATTTTATAGATTAGGAAACTGAGGCTCAGCTACTGTCTTCTCTAAGCACACATGTCTACTTAGTTCCAGTTAGGATGCAGTCACAGAATATTAGTTTGAGCTGGAAGTGACTTTAGGGGCCATCTAATCAAGTCCAAACATGAATATTGAAACATATGGACATGTTAAGAATATGGGCAAGATAGGAGGTATAGTAGATAGAGTGCTAGAACTGAGTGCATAAGACTTGAATTTATATATATATATATATATATATATGTGTGTGTGTGTGTGTGTGTGTGTGTGATGTGTGTGTGTGTGTGTGTGTGTGTGTGTTCCCTTCAACTACCGTATTGCTGAAAAAGGTCTCATGGGTTACAAATGCTATCTTTCCATGCAGAAATGTAAATAGTTCAACTTTGATAAGTCTCTTATGATTTCTCTTTCCTGTTTACCTTATCATGATTCTCTTGGTTCTTGTATTTGTAAGTCAAATTTTCTATTCAGCTCTGGTCTTTTCATCAAGAATGCTTGAAAGTCCTCTACTTCAGTGAAAGTGTATTTTTTCCCCTGAAGGATTATACTCAGTTTTGCTATATAGGTGATTCTTCATTTTCATCCTAGTTCCTTTGACCTCCAGAATATCATATTCCAAGCCCTTCAATCCCTTAATGTAGAAGCTGCTATATCTTGTATTATTCTGATTGTATTTCCACAATGCTCAAATTGTTTCTTTCTGGCTGCTTGTGATATTTTCTCCTTGACCTGGGGACTCTTGAATTTGTCAATAACATTCCTAGGAGTTTTCCTTTTGGAATCTTTTTCAAGAGGTTATTGGTAGATTCTTTCAATTTCTATTTTACCCTCTGGTTCTAGAATATCAGGACAGTTTTCCTTGATAATTTCTTAGACAATGATGTCTAGGTTTTTTTGTGGTCATGGCTTTCAGGTAGTCCAATAATTTTTAAATTATTACTCCTGGATCTATTTTTCAGGTCAGTGGTTTTTCCAATGAAATATTTCACATTGTCTCCTATTTTTTCATTCTTTCAGTTCTGTTTTATAATTTCTTGATTTCTCACAAAGTCTTTTTACTTCTGCTTTCTCCATTCTAATTTTTAAGGAATTATTTTCTTCAGTGGTCTTTTGGACCTCAATTTCCATTTGGCTAATTCTGTTTTTAAGGCATTTTTCTCCTCATTGGCTTTTCAGACCTCTTTTGCCATTTGGGTTAGTTTATTTTTTAAGGTGTTATTTTCTTCTGTATTTTTGGCGGTTTCCTTTAGCAAGCTGTTGACTTGCTTTTCATTATTTTCTTACATTTCTCTCATTTCTCTTCCCAATTTTTTCCTCTACTCTTATTTTCTTTTGAAACTCCTTTTTGAGCTCTTCCATGGCCTGGGACCAATTTATATTTTTGTTGGAGGCTTTGGATGTAAAAGCTTTGACTTTGTTGTCTTCTTCTGGTTGTATGTTTTGATCTTCTTTGTCACCAAAGTAAGATTCTATAGTCTGAGTCCTTTTATGCTGCTTGCTGATTTTCCTAGCCAATTACTTTTGAGCTCTTTGTCAAGGCAGGACTCTGCTTCAAGAGTGGGGAGTGTTCTGTCCCAAGTTTCATGTGTTTTGCCCAGGTGTTATCAGAGCTACTTCTAGACACCTGTAAATTTTCAGTTCTTCTAAGGTAGTATGATCAACGGAGAAATGCTTACTCCTTTCCTGGCCTGTGCTTTTGTCAGTGAATGACCACAAGCACTCTTTTCTGCCTTGGAATTGTGAGGAGGATTCCTACTCCGCATCCACCACAAGCTCTGCCACAACAATGCTCCGCCTCATCCCAGGACCACCACCCAGAATGGTAACCCATATCCAAGCAAGGCAAAGTAAGAGAATCCTGCCTCAGCACCAGCAAAAAGATTACTGGAATCCCCCTCTGATCAGCCATTTGATTCCCCCACACACACCTTCTTTGGGCCTGGACCTCCAGAAGCCACCACTGTTGCTGCTGGTGCTGCCACTGCTACTGCCACTGATGCTACTTCAACCACCCTGGGGCTGGGGCCAGACTATGCTCTTCTCTCAGAGCTGTCCAACAGAGTTTCCCCATTGACCTTCTACTTTGTCTTTGGTGTTTGTGGTTTAAGAAGTCCGGAAACCACCACAGCTGCCAGTGATTCAATCTCCTCATTAAATTTGATCCAATACTCCAGACTGTCAATATCTTTTTGAACTTTTAATTTGTCATCCAATATGATAGCTCTTCTTATTACAGTTATTTGCACTTTTTGTAAGTATGCCATCTACTCCTTTATTTAAGTCTTTTTAGACTATATAAAAATCTTTTTAAATCACATGGTACTCAGCCTCTTGGATACTTCCTTGAAGATCATCTTCCAAGCTAGCATTAAACTATTAACCAATTCTGACTCCTACCATTGCACCACTCTTCATTCCATATTGCTTTATCATTTCCCAAAAAATACCATGAGAGAATCTGCCAAATGAATTGCTGAAATCTCTCTGAGCTCCACCTATAGCAAACACAGGTCTTCTGACAAATCCAGAACTCTTTCCACTGAATACACTTCTCTTATTTGTAGGTGTTGGCTCATCTGTAAAGAAGCTGAATTTTGTTTTGGCAGGTTGATGAGTCTATGGTAGAAATTACAGTTATTGTCTTCCTGTGCAATTGTCTGTGTTTTTCTATGTTGTCTATCATTTCTCATCTTGTTAATAAATATAGTTATTATATTTGCAAGCATTTATGCCAGGCAGGTCATTATTGGCTATATGCTGCAGTCTATTTAATGATTGCTATGTATCTTTTCTTTTCCCATTGGTATATGTCTCATTTTAGCAATTTTGAGATTATAATATTAATGATAAGCTATCTTATAGGACCACTAAAATTTTGTTGAATATATAACTTTAAGTCCAAGTCCAGGGATCTTTGAATGGGCTGCATTTTCCTATAGAAATCCAACATCATCTTTTTCCACTCTCTTTTGGGACCCCCTTGAGTTTTTGTTGGCGTTTGTTTGTTTCTCTGTTTTTCAGTACCTACATTATATCTCTCTGCCCTTTTATAGTTAAACAACTTTACCACCAGAAGGAAACTAAAAAGTATTGACAATAATTATGAAATCATGTACAAGAAGTTGAGGATCATTGGAGCACAGGTTCTGTTTTTTTATATATGTTGATTGTTGAGTTGAAGCGATGGAAAACACATAAACAATTTTAGAAGTGAACAATTGGATAAGAATATGGCATCTCATTTGGGATATGGACTTCAATACCAAGGAATAAAATAGACCAATGACAGATTCCTGGACAGAGATGTAGTACAACTAACAAAAGCTAGTAAGAATGTATTTGATCAACTGATACAAGATTTCTAAAGAGCTTAGCACAGGGCTTTGCATAATGGGCACTATATAAATGCTTATTCCTTCCTTCTCTTCCTCCCATTTGCCATGTGTCTTACAAATCCAATCACAAGAACTTTACACTGAAAAGAATGGGTAAGGGACAACGAAAGACTAGAAAAAAGATAGGTAGATTTCTCTTAAGTTAAATATCATTCAAAAATAGCTAAAAAGAGTGAAGAATAGGAAAATTGGAATCAAGACACTTAGAAGTTCACAAGAGGGAAAAAATATCAAAAAATAGAAAAAAAATAGTAAAGCCTATTAGTAGTAATAGTAAAGGCCTCAAATATCTATATACAAATTTTCAAGGTTTAAGCAATGAATAAGAGGAAATATGTGTCCTAATGTGAGGAGTCCTATTTATTCTCTCAGGTATCACTGAGGCTTTGTAGGATAAAACCCATAATTAGACAATTCCTTTGGATGTGAGTAAGGTAGGATTATATTATATATTAATACAGGATGTTCATATGAAGAGATCGAGGAATCAGAAAGAAAACCGAGGGAAAGCATTTAAGCGAAGGTCAAAGAAGGTAGAATCAGGAGTAATTTTCTTACTGGAAAATACTACAAACAACCTGAACAGAAATAGATGAACAGTTTAGGAAATATCACATTCATGGCAGAAAAAACATAATATAGCAGTGAAGGGAAACTTCAATTATTTAGCCGTCTGCTGGAACTTAATCTCTCTTCCTCTCTCTCTTTGCTTTCATCTCTCAGCTAAACTCAGGTTACACATCACCAGTTGCTTATCAGACATTTCCAGTGAAATATCTGACGGGCATCTTAGACTTACAGGTCTAGAACATAATTAATTGTATTTTCCCCTAAATCTATACCTCCTCCTAACTTTCCTATTTCAGCTAAGAACACCATTCTTCCAATCACCCAAATTTACAACCTTAGAGTCACAACCAGCTATTCACTCTGACTCACCCTACTCCCAATCCTATATCCAATAAATTATTACCAATTTTGTTGATTTTTGCTTCCACAACATCTCTTACATCTGTTAAATCTCTCCACTCATATTCACCACCCTAATTTAGGCTTTCAGATAATCTCCATTTATTGTATTGCAAATATATCTTAACTGGCCTCTCTGCATCTAGTTACTCACCCCACCTCTGTTCTACATGTATTTAACAAATTCGTATTCCCAGAGTATAGGTCTGACCATATCATTTCGGTGACCAAGAAGACTCAGTATCTCCCAATTCTCTCTATGGAAAAACAATTAATTTGGCATTTAAAGTACTTCACTATTTGGTTCTGCCTATCTTTCAAGGTGGAATTCACATTATTACTTTCTCTGCAGTCTACATTCCAGTCAACTGGCTTACATGCTGTACCTTGTAAGTGACATTCTGTCTCCCACATTTGTACATTTATACAGGCTGTCTCCATGCTTGAGATGTTCAGCATCCTCAACTTTGCCTCCTTTAAACCCTAATTCCCCTTAAGGCTTAGCTCAAGTGACACTATATGAGGTTTTCCCCTAATTTCCCTAGGTGTTACTGCTCCATACCTCCAAATTCTCTTGTACTTATTTAGTATTAACTCACCTATGACCATGTTTTTTATTCAGAGTAGAACTGAAACTCACTTTAAATCTCATAACCTACTAGGATGCTTATCTCTGCTCTCATAAAATTTATTTTCTAGATTTTTTTATCATCATGAGTCTTCTGTCCAGTAAAATAAAGTTTATGTCTAGCCTATTTTTATTAAGTTATCTCAGAAAGATAAGATATCATTCTATCTTTATACATCTTCCAAAATGCTACTTCACAGGCTAACTCAGAAGTACATTATTTCTTGTTTCCATGTTTCCCTCATGTGCTGTAGTTTAAGCTTTTCATTTTTGATTATTATTTTGATTATTATTCATTATCTTTCTGTTTTAAGTCCTCCAAATATGTGAAGACCATCATTAAATTTTTTTCCAGCCTTTTTCCATAATGTCTGATTCAGTGAAGTTACAAAGGTGACTATTTGATCTTTTTTTTTTTTCCTTCATAGTCTCAGCACTGGACATAGTTCTTGGCACCTAGTAGGGTTTTAATAAATGTATGATGAATGAATGTTGAATCTATTTCACCTAAGTGATGTATGTTAAATTAGTACATCACTATGCAAAGAAATTGTATTTGTTCCTTAAGAAGACAGTTTACTTTTATATTGACTATGCAAGTCAGTCTTCTCTTTTAACTGCGGAGAGTACGAAAATGGAATATATTTTTCTACATGTCAGAACTGTCTTTTCAAAAACTAAGACATAGATTCTATTTTCCCCCACATTATAACACACAGACACATATATGTATAAACACACACATATATATAAAACTGAGTTTTTAAATTTTTTTTCTTTATACGAGGTCATTGAAATGGTAAAAATAAAACAAAATACCTTTTGTTTATCAAGAGTTGTTGCCAGGAGAAATGAATAGAAATATACAACTTGTCTTATTAATAAACCATTTTTCTTTTCAATTCAATTCAATAAATATTAATCATCTACTATGTGCTAGCACTGTGCTAAGTGCTAATGATACAAGTAAAAAAAAGAGACATTTCATGCCTTCAAGGAGCTTGCAATCTAATGGGGGAAGGCATCACACAAATGGAAGCTAAAAAAGCAGAAATAGGGGAGTAAAAGGGAGGATGCCCCTGACTCAGTGGGCATGTCGTTCCCTGAAGTTAAAGCCAAACAGAGCAGCTAAAGAAAATGGAATTATAAAGTTTTTGAGCCCTCTATAAATGAAGGATGTGGGAGGAGCTTAGTACTCTGCCCTCCAGCCTTTCAATCATAGGGGAGAGTTATGTCATATTCAGCATTTTGAAAGAATCCCTGCAATGATATTCCACAATATCTGGTTACTTGGATACTTGAAGTACAACTAAAATGTTTGAGCAACTATTGCCCACAATTAATTTTATTTTACAAAGTTTTTGTTTATTCATAAATGGTAAGATATCATAAAGATCCAGTCTATATAGGAAACATACTATAGAATGCTATGTGTTACTTTTGTTTTAAAAAGCTAAATATGGATTTATTATATGGAAATTCTGAGTGATGTGTTAATTTTATATATATATATATGTACACACATATATGTATATATATATATATAACATATATATATGTATACACACATACACACACTTAGTAGTTGTTCTACATGTCTAATGAAGAGGAAGTATAAGGAAAGAATTTAACCTGAAGCTCATGGGCAACTAAGGATATAAGAAATAATGTACCATTGAGGTTGTCTCTGCAGTAATTTTGGGAGATGTTTAAAGATAGGATGGATGACTTTGATCCATCTGAGATGGTCGAAGGATTGTAGAAAGTGAAGATAGTCTCTAGACCTAAATTCTATGATATTGGACAAAGGTTTTATAATAATAAAAAGAAACTAGAAAAGTATATTTTATGGTCAGTAGATGTATGCATTCAAATAAGATACTATGGGATTACCACTGTTCTTTAGAAAGCAGAAGGAAATCCTTTCAAGGGATTCATAGAACCTGAACATTGCTCTGGCTCTCAGTTTCCTTATCCATAAAATGAGGGAGAAAATAATACCTATAATATATATTTCACAAGGTTCTTCCAAGGATCAAATGAAGTAATATATACAAAGTACTTTGCAAGATTTAAATTACTATAGAAAGAGCATATCTTATAATTTATCAATTCAGAAAGGCCTGACAGGTACGAGAGTTGTTATAAAGGTCTCTAAACTGTAGCACGAGCTCTTTGTATTTAGTAGGTATATGAACCCGAATGAAAGAAAGAAAGAAAGAAAGAAAGAAAAAAAAAGGAAGGAAGGAAAGAAGGAAAGGAAGGAAAGAAGGAAAGGAAGGAAGGAAGGAAGGAAGGAAGGAAGGAAGGAAGGAAGGAAGGAAGGAAGGAAGGAAGGAAGGAAGGAAGGAAAAATAAAATAGGGGTAGCTAGGTGATACAGTGAATAGAGCACTGGCCCTGGTGTCAGGAGGACCTGAGTTCAAATCAGGCCTCACATGCTTAACACTTACTGACCGAGTGACCCTGGGCAAGGGCATTTAACCCTGGCTATCTCTCAAAACAAACAAACAAATAAATAAATAAATAAGTAAATAAACGAATGAATGAATAAATAAAAACGAAAAAAGGAACATAAAAGAGTTCATAGTTGTTGCTATGAAAGAAAATTAAAAACATCATAGGCAAGTCAGTACAAAGACTAGAATACTGTAGATTAGGAAAAAAGATAAGTCTAACTTTTGAAATTTAGTTTTTCATTGAAGACTATTACAAACTCTTTGTCAGAAGATGTTCAAGCAATCATGTAAAAGTGAGTCATCTTCATCAGATTGTACAATATGCACACACACACACACACACACACAGATTCTTCCAGTATGAATGGAAATTTTTATATACTAAGAAGCAGAATTGTTATCTAATTATAGAAATCCCAAATGCATATGGAATACTGCAACATGGCCATGTACCATGGCACATGTCACAAAAAGGTAAGAAATGTATCCAAGAAGAAAATATTAACATGTTCCAATGGCCTGGGAACTCACTTGATTTAAATCTCATTTAAAATCTATGACTTATCACTGAGGATGAATTTAGAAAAATGTAATGTTTGTGCGAAGTATGCTTAATATTCAATGTGATACATGGCTTCTTAATGAAGAATTGAAGAATATATGTATTAGTATTAGGCTGTTTGACAGCAATTGTTTATCAGTTATTGGTGCTTACCTCCCTTCCCTCCACCATAATTTTCTGTTTCATTATTGGCTTTGAATGATCTTTGAAAGACTTGACTTCCTCACATCCAAGGCATTTGTAAACAGGCACCAAAATGTTCACTAAGAGCTAGAACTTTTGCATCCTTCCTTGGAGTGATGTCCACTAAAAACCCAGAAAAAATAAAAAAGACAGCAAAAGAGAGTAATAAAACATTTGTGTACAGATAATCCACAATTTGACTGACAGAAAACTAAGTGGGAGAAACCAGACTATTCTGATTTCATCACGTGTCAGATAATGTCGATGGCTTTCACAAAATTAAAAGCAGTCAGTTATTCTGTAAACATTTCTTAAGTGCCCGCTATGTGGCAGGCATTGTGCTAAGTGCTGGGGAGACAAAAGGAGGCAAAATCAAAAGCCTATCAAAATTATTGCTTTTCATAAGTAATATGCACACCACTGAAATTAATATATAAGATGGTAATAGAAAGATGCAAAATAGTAAGGTTCTGCTCTGTAAGGTTTGAGGGGTAATATATCAGTGAATAATTGGGAGGAGACCTTTCTGTAACATGTGGCATTGAGTGCGTACTAAAGAATATTTGGAAATTCTGTAGGTGAACACATGGAAGGAGTATATTCCAGAGTCAGAAAAAAAGTATGAGGAAAGGAAAGAACAAGGCATGAGAAGGAAGAGTTTGGACAGAGAATAATCCAATTTAGCTGGAGTACATAGAGGGGAATAATATGATATGGCAAATTTGGATGACACCAAGTTATATAAGGTCTTCAGTGACAAAGTGATATTTAAGTTACCACTAGTGCTAAAATTTCATTTTAAGCTTTACAAACTGGAATAGAGTCAATATTCTGAGTACTTGGCTACCTTAACAGAAAGCGTGAAGATGGAAACAAGATTGAAAAGCAACTTCCCTCTGTAAAATGAAGTATATTAATTTAGAAACAATGAAAGTAATATAGGACATGTTTTCTTTTTTTTTTCCAGGGTCATATGTTGGCATTTATTAAGTTCAAGAACAGGTTGTGAAGCGGATAGGGGTGGGGGAGTCCTAGGGGAGAGGAAGGAAGGGAAGAGGCAGGGAGACGAGAGCCTCTCCTCCGTGTCTGCTCTAGACTGAGTTGATTCTGATTTCTGAGCCTTGGTCCAGGGTACACAACGAAGCACGCGAAAGGATGAGGTTTCAGGGGGTACAAGTTTAGGAAAACATGATGGGATGGGGGTGGCCAGAGTGGCCATCCAACCAGAGGTGGGGGCTGGGATTCTCCTTGGATCAGCAGCACCGCCTCTTTTTAGGAATTGAAGCATAGTGATAAGTTCCATCCCACTTATAAAACATTCTTGTAGTTAAAAGTCTTTGTGCTAAAGAATTCTTTCATCGCCTCTCTAACTTCTTGTACTTTGCTTCTAGTTTCTTTGAATATGTATCTAACTTGTGAGTTGCCTACTCAAGAGCTGCTACTTGCACCTCAATTAGAGTGCTCTGATCCAGATAAGGCTGAAGTACTGCATATTTCTAGTTTAAGTCCTTTAGGTTTCTAATTATGTTTACCGCAATATCTTCCATTTCTAGATACTTCAAGCTAGTCAGTTTGTTCATATTTTCTAGAAGTTTATAGTCTTCACGGACAGCTCGCCTGTCAGGTATGTGGCCATTTTGGAGAACGTGTCCTGGCATGGGACATTGATGTCCGTCTGGGCAGGCTCCGTAGCCTCCTCGGCAGTCTCCTCCATGGCATCATTGTCTAGGGCGGGGAAGGGAGGAAGGAGAAAGAATGGAGGGAAGGATGGCGGTGGGGAAGGAGGGGGAGGGAGGGGAAGAGAGAGGGGCTGGAGTGGAGGGGAAGGGAGAAATGGGGCAGGACATGTTTTCATATTACTAAATATCACGATTTTCTTCATTTAAAATTCTTAAATCTCGGGG
>JAQQSZ010018275.1:0-10611 GCA_028646595.1 Phalanger gymnotis | reverse complement strand
TTTTTTTTTAAAAAAAGTTTGTTTTCATTTTCCCCGCAACAAAAACTTATTTCAGCTGTAAACTGACACTGTCAGTGAGTCTATATAACTACAACTATCTTGGCTAAGATTGAAATATGTGGTCAATTACTTAGATATTTCCAACTACCAGTTGGTCTTTATATTGACAAAATAACTGGATATTTTCTGGGTTCTGTGTTGCATTTTAGAGTCTGTTCTAAGAATTCTGAGGATGGCATAATACTTTGAAAACTATATGACAGGTCCTTCTTCTTTAATTGCGAATGAAAGAAGGGGAGGTAACTGATTGCTTCAAGTTGAGAATTTACGCATCTAGTCCAGTTATTGTAGGTGTGCTTCCTTTTTACCTCAATGGCTGACTGCAGCTTTATTTCTTTCATACAGTCTGGTATAGCACAGTGGAAAGAGGGCTGATTTGGTGATGGAGGACCTGAATTTGAATCCTCAATCTGTCTTATGCTATATATATATATATATATATATATATATATATAAAATTTTGGACAATTCACATCACTTCTCTGGCTCTCAGTTTCCCAATCTGCAAAATGAGAAAGTTAGACTAGGTGGTTTCTAATGTCCTTTCCAGCTCTAAGTGATGAATCTGTGATAACTTATAGTATAACTATGTGAAATATATATATATATACATATAACATAAATATAAGATAGATTAAATTTGCCTTTTCAAATTCTAGTAAAGAAATATAAAAAACATGAATGAATGGATGGAATTTTACATATTTACATAAAAGAGTTATTTTTGCTGTCAATATTAAACACTATAGTCAAAACAACCTTTATGACTAGTTTCTTTTTAATATATTTACAGTAATGTTCATTTTTTAGGAAAAAGTATCTTTTAGGTACTGAAGTAGATATAAAATGTAAAATAAAAACAGTTTTAAAATAGAATTTTTTTTTCTGTGAAGTTAGAATAAAGCCTCACTTTTTCAGGACTTGGAAGCACTAACTTCACTAATTTTCAAATATTTTTAGTTCAGTTTTCTATTTTGAGTTTACAAAAAAAAAAACCCAAAACCCAGCATAGTAGATTCTCTAATTGACCTAGAGTCATTGTGCACTAACTTCCCCCCCCCTTTTCTTTTTGGGAGGGGGTTAAGTGAGGGCCCATGACAGGGATGCTGTTTGTTTTTCACAAAAGTTGTTTGTGATTTCAGGTACTCCTGGGAAATCTCTTGATCAGATTCACATCTGTTCCTGTCAAAGTGGGTGCTAAGATACCGGTCACCCAGCAACCATGTCCAAGAGGGAATTGGGCCGATAATAACTTCAAAAAGGAATGACAGATGCTAGATTAGGATGAAAGACAAAACGCATGAAAAATGAGCTTGTTAGAATCAAAAAATTGTTCAAGCACCTTTATGCAAATTAAATGAATATTGAACATTTGCATGCAGTAATTTCTACTTTTTCTGTTGATTGAGAAGAAAAAGGATGGTACATTTAAAACCACAAATGTGACTTCTTCTTTTTGCACCAATTAACATACAAAGCAGTATTTTTTTTTTAAATAAGATTGGCCATCTGGGTTCTTAGTTCTATACCATGAATGTCACAATATTTTTCTAATGAGAGTAGTTCTTTTGAAAAATATTGTATCTGCAAATTCATAATAATAAACAAACAGTTTTATGTGAGTAGAAATTATTTTAGATTAATTCAATTCCATTTCTTTAGTAAGGATTTCAACAGTAACCTTATCCTGTTGTCCTTGAAATTGGTTAATGTACATTAATAAAAGATCACACAAGATGAGTTCACACCAAATGCTAAGGTTTCTGATTGACTGGTCAAACAACACTGCTTTAAAATAAAACCTAGTGACTCACACTTAAAGAATGATGTAAGAAAGCTGCCATAAAATAACACCATCTCAATTTTAAGGTGTTCTTGGATATTCCATGAATTTTTTTATTGAAATGTTCATACAACAATCAGAGTTTAGAAGGCCCTGACAAAATGTCCTGATTGAGAGAGGATTCTGTGTCTTGGTTTAGCAGTGTCTAATGTGGTCACGTACAGAAATTGATTTTCTTCAGAAATTAATTAATTTTTCATATCGCCCTAAGCTGCAGTTAAAAAGAGTGCATACTTGTCTGTTTTTTCCAGAAATATTGCCTAATCATATTAATACCATTGCCCCAAGGATGAAAAGATAATTGTACAAATGCATTTGGAAATATGTATCACTGAGTATTTATGATTAAATTATGCAAATGACCTAGCTCTCATCCTTTCCAGACCCAGATTGTCTAATTAGGATTGATATGCTGAATAGATGTTCCAGAATTTGAATACAAGCATGTCCAAGGAGCAGAAAATTGGAAATGACAAGGCTGAAATCCTAAGAAAACTGTCTTTCTCTTTTATACTTTGTTAATGTGGTGTTAGCAGTTGCAGCTTTTCCTATGGCTATATTCTGACTTGTGTGTTCTTGTGAGAAACGACCCTACAAAATGAATTTAACTTTAGCAAATAATAGTTTATTTCTATTCAATAGTGATTTTTAAGATTACATGGCCATTCTTCTAGCATCTAAAATTTCAAGTTCTTCTAGACAACATAAACTAATCCCTAATTAGGCAACTACTGTTCTTCCTGAGTGAGATCTGGTATTATATTTCTAGTTTATAACTGTCTTTCTAGAATATTTTCCTACTCTAGTCTTGAAACACATCTTCCTACTGTTTTCCTATAGGATATCTTTTCTTGAGTCTGCTTTTCATTTATCAAGCAATTAAACACACACCCTTTTAAACTTGCATGCATTTTAAACAATTGATTTGGAGGGAGGGTGTTGGAAACACTGCATTTGAAAATGAACAGTGTTCAAATTTGAGGTCCTCAGCAGGTTTTCTCCCTCATTTATTACACTCATTCATCTTAGAAGGAAGGGTGGTAGTAAGTAGTTATGAAGAGTACTGAACTGTCAGTAGTCCGGCCATTGTTAAGCAGCGGGTAGTCACTCCCTCTGAACTCTGCTGGCTCCTGCTTCCCATCTGCAGGATGATGGATTGCTATGTTTAATACATTTCAGCTTTTGTCTGTCATAGTGTGGACAGACAGCACTATCAATGATTTCAGCAGTGATTAGAGAATAGTTTCTACTCATTCCTATTGGCCAGACAGATCCCAGGAATGTTTGATGTAACAGACTGGTTGGCAGTTTCCCCATGCAAACGTGGGGTTTATCATCAACTGTATGCTCAATGTTTTAAACCAATACTGAGCCCCACTGAGAATTGTTAAGACTACATAACCACTTTAGAACAAAATTACACAAGACAACATTAAAAAACATTTTGATTCTCAATCTAAAATATTCATCCCAAGTGGTCTCAAGTTTGAAGATAAATTAGTATTCTTTTTATAGTAGCAGTAAGTGTTTCCTAATAGGAATACATTCCATAGACTAGGATGTCACTGGTGTTATGCCCATCAGTCCTGAAGCATTTAGTGACTATTGAGAAGGTAAAAGCTCAGAGATCCTGGTAAAACAGTAAGATGTGACATGGCAAGTGTCATGCTGGGATTTGCTAGGCAATGAGTGCATTGTGATTCATAAGTCCAAAGGCTGAATGATTCCAACAGCCAGAGGTTTCTTTGCACCAGCATAACATTTTCCCTAGAGTGTCTTATTGTATATATAAAATGGTGTCAAAGAAATCCAACTGATAAAAGGAAAAGAAAATGTTCTTTTAAATCTCATGTTACTAAGATGGATAAAGTTTTATTTAAAGAATAGGATTTGCTTCTAAATTGAATGTTATTTATAAAAATGCAGTTAGAATAACCTTAAAAGATTAGCCTTTTTAAAGGATTATTTTCTCTTGTTTTATTTTTCTGGTTAATCATCCAAGCCAACAATTCAGGCTGTGTCTAATTTTCACTTTATTTTGAAATAAAAAAATCTAAATCAGGAGACATTACTTGCTCTCAATACAGTTTTATTAATAGCACAGGATAATTAAAAGCATGGATGGCCAAAAGTGAAGGCCCGATAAGGGCTGCCAACAGTACAATTTAGTAGAGGGGTGTGTGTGTGTGTGTGTGTGTGTGTATATGAGTATGTGTGTGTGTGTGCGTGTGTGTGTGTTGCTGTAGGTGGTTAGAATTTTTGCAAAATTTTCACTTATGTTTCTGTCTTGTCTCTATAGATTCTGTTATATGACTCATAGGATTCTGTTCATAAGCAGTGACCTTTGACCTTTTTTGTGCTTATGCATTGTATCTACATGTCATGTTTATAGATGTTGATTTTTTTAAGAGATCCAGATAATACTGATCATTTTGGGAAAGTTACTAAAGGCATACACTTATTTTGAGATTCATACTATTTTATACAATCATTTTTATGCTTGACTCGTTAAAAACTTTTCAAATTAAAGGCCTCCTGGCAGTGCATTAGGCAACTCCCCATCTTGTGAAGCACTCTGTTGCCAGAAAAAAAAAATCAGTTCTGTTAAGAAAGATAGAGTTTGCAAATTTTTGTCTCTGAATTAACATTGTGCTGGCTATGTTATTAAATGATATATGTAATACCTTTCTTCCAAAAAGTAGGCTTTTAAATCATATAAGCACTCTGACACCTAGATCTAATATTTTTAAGAGGTGGCATACCATGTCTTTCTTTGTTTACTACATAAAGGGGGAGGGAAAATGAGGGCTGCAGGTTCTTCATCAAGAGCAAGAAATTTGGGGTGATTACAGGCCATAGGATAGATGTCTACATGTGCCTATACCTTCACACATACACACAAGTCATTATGGAGTGTAACACAGTAATCAAAGTATAATTGAATGTATCACAAAGGAATATGCCTTGATGTCTTAGGCTAATGATGGGGGATGAATGGAAGATCACGGGTCAGCAGTCTGAGTTTTTTGCTCAAATCTTTTAAAACCATTAAAAAGGTTTATAGGATCTAGGGTTGGTCAGGAACTTGGAGGTCCTCTAGTCCAAGGGTTCTTAACCTGAGGTCCTTGAATTAAAAAAAGTTGATCACTAGATTTCCATCAATTAGTTTCTTCTGTCATCCTATGTATTTAATTTTATGCATATAAGAACAATACTCTGAGAAAGGGTCAGAAGATTAAGAACCCCTGATCTAGTCCAACCTTTTCATTTTACAATTGAGGAGCCTCACAAAGGTGAAGTGACATAGCAAGGTCACTAGTAGGAGGACTTCAATTTATATGTTCTAGCCACAGTTCTTTCATCTCCTTTTTAATACTTTGATCTTTTATTGGTCAGCACTATGCTTATAAATTAATCCTTTATCAAGGATCCAGTAGCCAGATCAGAGTAAAATTCAGAAATGAGGGGTAGATTGTAAAGGCATAGGGGAGGGTAGAAGTAGGAAAATGACAGTTAAGGAATGATGATTGAGAGTGTGAGAGGATCCCAAAGACAAATTTTAGGATTTTGAATTGGTTTAATCCTATGTTCTCTACTCAAAACAATCTCCTATATAACTCTGGTCCAATATTGTCTATGGAATCAGAGGATATTGGCTAAAATGAACTCTAGGCTTCATCCGGTTCTTCACTTGTAAAATGAAGGGAACGATTATTGTTATTGGGTCATTTCAGCTGTGTCTGACTCTTTTTGACCCCATTTAGGTTTTTCTTGGCAAAGATACAGGAGTGATTTGCCATTTCCTTCTCTAGCTCATTTTATAGGTGAAGAAATTGAGGCAAACAGGGTTCAGTGCCTTGCCCAAGGTCACACAGCTAGTAAGTGTCTGAAGCTGGATTTGAACTTGGATCTTCTTGACAATAAGTCTACACTCTACTGCATCGCCTAGCTAGGATTAACCAGATGGCATCTAAAGTTTCTATATCTACAATTCTATTAACCTTAGGCATGAATTTAATGTTGTTATTGAGTTAAATTATAATATGAGTCAGTCTTATTTTTACTGGACTATCATTCTGCTATTTCACTAAATAAGAGTTTGCATTGTTACAAATATATAATTGTGAGAGCATAAAAAATTTAGATGAATGTGATGATATTTTGCAGAATTTAATGGGAAAAACATTCCTATCTGGCATGTATCTTTCCATCAACCCCTTTTCTTTATGTCCAGTTAATGGCTAGGCAGATAGACTATAGTAGTTATGGTAGTTTCATTTTTACCATTGTATTCTCATAATCTCCAGTATGAGAAAAATACACTCAAAACCAAATGGAATTCATGTTGTTGCCTTCCATCTAATAGTCCAAAGAGTAACCTCAGGTCTATAGATCGGAGCTTGCTTTTTAACCCCAACAGTGTAAAGTATCATAGGACCTTAGAGGATATCTAGGCCAACTTGTCACTGTGCCTCTTAGCAACTGAAGGCCAAGTCACATACATGTTAAACAGAAGAGCTAGAATTTGAGTCCCTACAGAAATACTATACATTTGTATGAAAAAGGAGACTAGTGGCCAACTTTAAATAATAGTTTAGATTGAGAATATACCTGATTTGATCAGTAATGCATTATTATAATTGTCTAATTAGGTGTGCAGTGATTAAAATGGTATATGTGTGTGTGTTCTGACCAGCCAATCAACAACCTTTTATTAAACACCTATCATGTGCTAGACACTATGCTAGGTGCCAGAGATACAAAGGTCTCTGAAATAATCTCTGCTCCCAATGAGCTTATTTTCTTTTTTTAATTTTTAAATTAATTTTAAAAATTAATTTTTAATTAATTTTTCAGTTAATAAAATAATTTTTCTTTTTTTCCTATATCTCTCATTCAAAGCAGAAAAGAAACTTTTTAAAATAACTTTGCGTATTCGGACAAAACAAATTACCACATTGGCCATATCCAAAAAATAAATATGTGACTCAATCCACATCTCTGTCTTAAGAGATAGGCAAGATTTTGGGTTCTCTGGAATGATGGTTGGGCATTGTGTTGATCAGAGTTCTTAAATCTTTCAAAGTTATTTGTGCATATGATGTCGTGATTGTTGTATAAATTGTTCTTATGTTTCTACTGCACACTGTATCAGTTCATACAGATCTTCTCAGGTTTCTCTGAAATTATCACCTTCATCAAAGTGGTCCCGCTATAAGATGTTTTGTTTCTTTGTTTGTTTAAGGGTCTTTATGACCATCGCAACCAACTAGGGAGATAGTGAATTCCTCACCTCAGGAAGACTTCAAATAAGCTGATTGTTTTATGATTGAGGATGTTGTAGGTGAGACTCATGCTTCAGCTATGGGTTGAGTGTGGTGACTTTATAGGTGCCTTCTAACTTTTCACTTCCTTTATTCTATTTAAACTGAATCATCTTAATATCATGTTAAGTATAAAATCAATACTTCGAAGTCTAATATGGAAGACTATGTGCAGTGTTATGGTGAACCATTTTGACTGAAAGCTACAGGTTAATCTACTTCTTCCTAGATTATAATTAAGTTTGCACATATAGAAAGCCATTTTTGAAGAATAAACTATGATTGTGCTCTTAGGATCTATTTTCACCCCCCAGAATGTCAAAAATAAAGAGATTTTGGTTGAGGAAAAACATTTCACTACCATATTGCCTTTTTGAGATTCATATATTTGCCTTCTGTGTCTCTCAGATTGTGTTTTAAACCATACTAAATCAAAATGCAGAGCATGAACAAAAATCTATTCTGGTTCCTATTCTCACACCTCCTCTTGCTCAATATGGAAATCTTATTTTAAAATGTAGCATAGGCGAGGGGGAAGGGAAAAGAGGGGGAGAGAATTTAAAGCTAAAAATCTTATGGAAGTGAATATTGAAAACTGAAAAATAAATAATTAAAAAATTAAATACAGTATAACACTATAAATTTGATAAAACCAGTAATCATGAACTTGGTGAGCTCTAAAAATGAAATTTTAAAAATGGAATCATTACATTAAATAAACTTTTGCTGATATTTATTTTTAGTAATATCTTGATTTGCAGAGATTGACATCCTTAAATCATGGAGCCACAATATAAGAAAAAATTGCTGAAAGCATACAAAGAAAATTATATTATTGTTCTGAGAATGGCATTAAGTGTTTAAAATGCTTATAATTCTTTCACTTACGTTAGGCAAAGTATTTCACAGAAGTTGAGGACAAGTATCATCTTTGACTTGAATGATTTCCTTTACAGGAGACTGGAATATGCCAGTTTATTTTGATAGTTATTTTTTGAAATAAAATTTAAGGTTTATCTCTAACAAGATTAAATTATTGTAGGTGGACAACAAAAACTGAAAAGAAACTTAACAATAATTTGTAGTCTTATGTGTTCAAAATTAATTTAGAACAGATATTCAAACATTTTTAACCTAAAACTTGGAATCTGATAATTACTGTGTGAACAACTCTTCAATAGGAGATAATATTCCTTGTTTCAGACTACTATGCCTGCTCCTCTGTCAGTGGATTTATGAGTGCCTTGTCGTTTTTGTAAATTATGTAGCACACACTGTTTCTCCTTTGTTAGATTGTGAAATTTAGTAGGTTGTTGAAATTGTATCTGATTGATTTTCTCCTTGGCATTTTCCTACAAAGGAATCTAGTGTCTAAAATTCGGCAGGGGGGGGAGAAATCCAGGTGGATTCCCTTTGTTTAAGCTTTCTTTATGTGTCACTAGATTTGTAATATTTGTGAAAGACTGTTTGTTTTAACCCTGAAGGTGCATGGTAGGTCGACAAGTGCATGCCAGTAAAAGATTCTTAGTTCTGTTTCTGGAAATCTTTAGATTCTCTTTATATAGAACTAATATTTTTCTAGTGAATTCCTGTTTTCTAACAATAACTGAATTTAATGACTAAAAATTACTTTCTTGGAAAGTTGTGGTATGACATATGGCCAAATAGTCTACTTTTCAGGGATTGTGTTCTTTTATATTATTTACATATATAAATCTATGAAATACACATTTTATAGTTGCTATCTTGAAATACATAGCTATAAGAGAGGTAGCAGAATCATTTATATTTTTAGAAATTCCTTTTGTTAAAAATGTTCGAAATTCATTCCCTTCTTTAGATATAGATTCCCAGTGCTCTTCGTGTGTGTTTATATGTATACACAAATGTTTAAGATGAAAGTTTGTGTGAAGGTTATTTTAGTAATACAAACTAAATACCAAAGTACATTTTTGTGAGCTGTTTACCCAAAACACTGGGGTTAAATCATATAAAAACAGAATATCATGCCAAAATATCCTTTTTTTAAAAAAAGGTTAGACTGATTACATTTTAAAATTTGTTTGGTTTTAGGATTTTGGAGTAAAGGATAAGCTTTACCAAGTCTGAAAGAGCAATAAGATGATGTTTTCCTAACTACATTACATACATATATGCATACATATATTCACACACTATACATACACATACATGCATGGACACATATATGTATATGTTCCAAAATCTTAGTGGATCAACTATTAAAGCATAAACTTTACATCTCTTAAGCTATTAAAGCTTTAAATGCATTAAAACTTTTGGGCCACCTCAAAATGACACCTTTTGGGAACATACACATGCAAGTATACATGTTTAAACAGTGCTTGGGGAAAGAATATTTGGTTTTTGTTTATATTTCTAAGATTTCTTGAGCATCTCTTGATGTTCACTAAAGTTGGCTACTGTTAATCTACCCTTTTAAGAGAAATTCTGGCCGGGTTTAAATCATACCTTAAAAACTATACAATAATTTTCACTGTCTCTTTACCTTCAGATTGGCTTGAAAGTATTCCTAGAAATTTCTTTTCTAAATGCAACAATTTCTACTTGTTAACTATTACAATTTCAAATTTATTTCATAATATCTGAAGCCCTATCTCATTATAGGCATATATGTCATATCATCTAAATTTATAATTTATAAAACTATGCCATGTACTATGTCTTCATGTTATATAATATTACTGTCGCTCTACTTTCTCATCTTCATGTTGTAATGTATTATCCATGTCATTATATGTGAGAGATTATTTCAGAGAATCACAAAACTACAGAATTTGAGATTTTGAAGGAACCATGGACTCCATCTCATCCAACCCATACAAAGAAGAGTTTCCCACTCTAACATACTTGACAAGTTATTTTCCATCCTCTGCTTAAAGACTTCCAAGGAGGGAAAACCAATCAGCTCTGTAGGTAGCCCAGTTAACTTTTGGATACCTCTAATTGTTAGGAAAGTTTATTTTCCCTTCATCCTAAATTTGTCTTTTTTCAGCATCTACCCTTTCCTCCTGATTCTGCCTTCTGGGACCAAAGATAGTAAGTCTAATCTCTCTTCCTGATAACATCCCTTCAAATCCTTGAAGATTTGGAGATCACCATTATGTCTCCCATGAGTCTCTTCTCCAAGCTAAACATACCCAGTTCTTTTAACAGATCCTCCCATAACATGGCCTCAAGGTCCCTCATCTAGTTGTCCTCTTCTGGACATTCTACAGTTAATGTCAATTTATTTAGTCCTATATAGATATACATTTACTCTTAATTGAATCTTCCTTCCTTTCTTCTTTTCTTCCTCTCTCCATTCTTCTCTCTTTTCATCCTTTCCTTCCTTTCCTCCTCCCT
>JAQQSZ010018274.1:0-10611 GCA_028646595.1 Phalanger gymnotis | reverse complement strand
GTTTTCTTCAATATTTTTTTTCATGGTTTTCTCGCATCATTCTCATTTCTCTTACCAGTTTTTCCTCTACTTCTCTAACTTACTTTTCCAAATCCTTTTTGAGCTTCCATGGCCTGAGACCAGTTCATGTTTTTCTTGGAGGCTTTTGTTGTAGGCTCTTTGACTTTATTGACTTCTTGCTGTATGTTTTGGTCTTCTTTGTCACCAAAGAAAGTTTCCAAGGTCTGAGACTGAATCTGAGGGCATTTTCGCTGCCTGGCCATATTCCCAGTAAACTTACTTGACCCTTGAGTTTTTCAGCAGGATATGAATGCTTGTAGTGTAAAGAGTACTTTGTTCTAAGTTTGAGGGAATGTGCTGTTATTTCAGAACAATTTCTATACAGCCAGCTCTGCCACACCAGCACTCCTCCTTCCTCAAGAACCACCAACCCGGACCTGATGAAAATCTTAAGCAGGCTCTGCACTCCTGCTCTGATCCACCACTTAATTCCTCCCACCAGGTGGGCCTGGGGCCAGAAGCAACTGCAGCTGTAGTTCTAAAGCTGCCGCACCTCCACTGCCCCTGGGGCAGTGGCTGAACCATAAACTCCCTGTCCCCAGCACCTTTTCCCACTAACCTTCTCTGATGTCTTTGGTGTTTGTGGGTTGAGAAGTCTGGTAACTGCCACAGCTCACTGATTCAGGGCGCTAGGACTTGTTCCCCCAGCTCCTGGTCTAGTTGGTTCTGCCGCTGCTGGTGCTGGGCTCCACTCCCCTCCGCTGTGTGCACGATAGACCTCATCCAGTGACCATCCAGGCTGTCCTGGGCTGGATCACTGCTTCCCTCTGCTATTTTGTGGGTTCTGCAGTGCTAGAATTTGTTCAGAGCCATTTTTTATAGGTTTTTGGAGGGACCTGCTTTCCAGCCGCCATCTTGGCTCCGCCCCTCCAGATAATCTCTACATATGTTTTGTGTATGAATATGTATGTATGTATAGGTATGGATCTATATATATATTTATGTATACACAAATATATCTTTAATTTGGAGAATGGTCAAATCAATTAGGGTACATAAATACGATGAAGTATGCTATAAGAAACAATGAATGTGATGAATACAGAAAAACAATAACTAACACAAACATTTGCATTTTTGTATGTTGCTTTCTTGGGTCTGCATACTTCACTTTTACTCCTTTCATATAAGCAAACAACAATGACAAAACACTTTTTAAAAGTCACAAAATAATACAGATATGAGAAGATACTTCCCTTCTTTTCTTTTGCAGAAGTAGTAGGGTTTACATGTGTATAACTTCCATATGTCAGATTTTTTCAATGTATTGGTCAGTTTTATTAAATTACTTTTCCTCTTTTTTTTTTTTTACAAATTTGTTATAAGACATGGCTTTCTTAGAGAATGTGGGGAAAAGCATATAGGTGGGAATTCGCATGACGTAATAGCACGATATATTAATAAAAATCTATTTTTAAAAGAAGCAATCAGTGATTTTGATCCTTTGAGATTACCAAGGGTTCTCTCACCCACTTCTAGTGCTCTCAACTCCCCACAAAGGGTGAATGAAGGACAAAAGAAAAACACTAGACTTTAAATTTTTTCAAAAACATTTAGAAAATAACTATATTCTTTTTAGAAAATATTTTCGAGAGACATTTGAAAGCAGTGCATAACAGAAACACAATCAGTGAGATCCATCATAACTACATATCTCTAATAATTCAAGCTAATGGTGCTCGATAGGCTTTTGTCACAGAATTAATTCTCTTTGACTAGAGTTCAAAGAAAGGTTTATCTCTTCAGTACTATTTTGTCGATATCAGGAATTCCAATTTTTTGTGATGTTATTCATATACTTCTGAAAATGCATATTTTCTTTTTATGGATTGTGTTTAAAAGGTTCATTTTTATTGCAAGGTTTTAAGCATATCTACATATTTAAAATACTTTTTGGAGGACTAGTCTCAAATGTGGTAATTTTCTACAGTTACAAGTTCATAGGTATATTAAATTCATGAGATTTCCAAAGTGCCCAGAAATGATGTTTATCAGGCAAGGTATACTTTCTAGGTAAAATAGAAAATAATGACAGACAATGCTTCGTTTTATTCCTTGTCATTTTCTAATGACATTTTCTAATTTGGGGGACAAAAAAGCATAAAATCAGATGTAACTTTATGGTTGATTTTTAGAGTAAGAAAATGCATTTTGTGAAAATTACCTTAGCAAAAGCCAGTTCCTAGTTTTGTATATATGAATGCAAATAACTGTTTCCCTGCTGTGGCTAGGTAGACCTCACCCCAAATACATCTTAATCCTGTTAAGATGGTATAATAGTGCTATTATTTAAATCACTTTTTTCTTTTTTTAAAATTATTTTATTTGTTTAATTATTTCCCAAGGACATGTAAGATAATTTTTAACAATTTTTTTTAAAAATAGAGTTCCAAATTCCTGACCTGTTTCCCACCACTCCCTGCTCTTTAAGAAAGCAAGCAATTTGATTACTATTATACATGTGAGATCATGCAAAACATATTTCCATATTATTCATGTTGAAAAAGAAACAAAAAATCATAACAATAATAGAGTAAAAAACTGCATGCTTCCATCTGCATTCAGAGTCCATCCGCTTTTTCTCTATAGCTGGATAGCATTTTACATCATGGGTCCTTTGGAATTACCTTGGACAATTGTCTTGATTAGTGTTGCTAAGTCTTTCACAGTTGATCATCCTTGTGATATTGTACAACTATGTACAATGTTCTCCTCGTTCTACGCACTTTACTTTGCATCAGTTCATATATGCCATTTCAAGTTTTTCTGGAACTATCCTGCTCATCATTTCTCATAGCATGACAACATTCCCTCACAATAATATACCACAATTTGTTCAGCCATTTCCCAATTGATAAGTATCTCTTTGATTTCCAATTCTTTGCCATCATAAAAAGAGATGCTATAAATACCTTGTACAAATAAGTCTTTTCACCTTTTTTCTGATCTCTTTGTGATATAGACTTCATAGTGATATGAGTGGGTCAAAGGGCATTCACAGTTCTATAATCCTTTTCTGTCATGTTAGGCAGTCTGATAGATGCAAATACT
Source organism: Phalanger gymnotis (assembly GCA_028646595.1). Lineage (NCBI taxonomy): Eukaryota > Metazoa > Chordata > Mammalia > Diprotodontia > Phalangeridae > Phalanger > Phalanger gymnotis. The sequence goes on along the minus strand of JAQQSZ010018274.1, from coordinate 7,500 downwards.
ACCTCACAGATGTTTTCATTTGTGCTTCTCTAATCAGTAGTGATTTAGAGAATTTTTGTGTGACTATTGATAGCTTTGATTTTTTTTCTTCTAAAAATTGCTTATTCATGTTCTTTGACTATCAACTTGGGAATAGGCTTTATTTTTTATAAATTTGATTCTGTTCCCTAAAATGAGACTTTTATCATAAAGATTTGCCATAAATTTCTTTTTCTTCTAATTTTGCCTGCATTTGTTTTATTTGTGCAAAAGCTTTTAAATTTCATGTGATCAAAATTATATATTTTACTTCATATAATCTCCCCTATCTCTTGTTTGGTCATAAACTCTTCTTCCCTTTTCCATATATCTAACAGATACATTTTCCCATGCTCCCCTAATTTACTGCCGTCTAAATCATTTATCCATTTTGGCCTTAACTTAGTATATGGTGTGAGATATCTGTCTATGCCTATTTTCTTCCAAATTGCTTGTTAGTTTTCTCAGCAATTTTTGTCAAATGATGAGTTCTTATCTAAAGGTTTAGATTTGGGGGTTTATCAAACATTCTATTACTATGGTCATTTGCTAATATACATTGTGCACCAGTGATTCAGCACTCTAAATATTAGCCAGTAACAGACTGTTAATTTAAAATCTAGTACTTCTAGGTCACTTTCTTTAACATTTTTTTTATTGATTCCCTTTATTTTCTTGACCTTTTGTTCTTTCAGATGAATCTTGTTACTATTTTTTCTAGCTTTATAAAATAATTCTCTGGTAGTTTGATTGGTATGGCATTAAATAAGCAAATTAACAGGTAGAATTGTCATTTTTGTTACACTGACTTGGCCTACCTAGGAGAAATGAATATTTCTGCAATTGTTCAGGTCTCTATTTGTGTGAAAACTGCTTTGTAATTATGTTCATACAATCTCGGGTTTTTCTTGGCAGCTAGACTACTAAATATTTTATATTGTTTGCAGTTATTTAAAATGAAATTTTACTTTCTGTTACTTCCTTCTTGGTTTTGTTGGTAGTATTTAGAAATGCTAGTGATTTATGTGGATTTATTTTATATTGTACTACTTTGCCAAAGTTGTTAATTGTTTCAACTACTTTTTAGTTCATTCTCTGGGGTTCTCTATACCAGCGTATCATCTGCAAAGAGTGATAGCTTTGTTTCCTCATTACTAGTTTTAATTTGTTCAATTTCTTTTGCTTCTCATTGCTACAACTAGCATTTTTAGTACAATATTGAATAACATCTGTATCCCCAGAGTCATTACCCAACCTTTACTGTCAAGCTTCCATTGAGAGATTTCCCACTAACTCCCATTCTGCCTCAGGATAGTTTTGATTTTTATAAAGCTCCTCTAAATTCTTTCACTACAGCTTTCTCCTCTTTTTCTTTTTGCCTTCTATAGCCAAGCATAAGAGTGATTCCTCTTCCACATGACAACCCTTTAGGTATTTGAGGAAAGCATAGATTTCTTCCCCTCAATCTTTTCTTCTCCATCCTCTAAATGTCCCCAGTTTCTTCAACTGATCCTCACATGGATTCTTTAGTTATCTCAAGTGTGTCTCTCTCTTAACAGCTTGTCTACAAAGATAGGGTGATATGCCTTGCTAAATGCTTTACTAAATGTAAATGTTTTGTTTCTATTGCATTCCTCTTATGTAACTGTATGGTTATCAAATGAATGAAAAGTAAATAAATGAAAGAGCATTTATCTGGCATATACTATATGCCATGGACTGTGCTAAGTACTGGTGATATACATATAAAAGTAATGACAGGTTACATTCTAATGACAACATATATAGGGAATGGTAGCCAGGTGGGAGAATTTTGGATTGAAAAGTTGAAAGGCAGAAGTGGAATCGTAGTGAAAAATATTGACTTACCTATTTTTGAAGCAATAACTGTATTGATTTCCTTATGGTTCCAGAACTGGAAACTGGTGCCGTTGCAAAATAGTTGGTAAGAAAATAGCCTGGGAGGAAAATGAAGCATGACTGGAGCTAAGCCTTGATAAAGCGGATGATATGAGCCCCTAATCAATTATTACAATTGGACCCCAGGGCAGAATTTCAGGAGCTGAAAGCTGTGAGTCCTCTGTGGTTTCTGGTCCAAGAAAAGCAGCTGGTAAGAAACTCATGAGGCTCCACTGGTGTGCTTCCCATTAACAAGTAGCTATAATTCACTCAAAGCAAATGCATTTATTTACTAGGATGCATAGTTTAAAAAAAGTTAATTTTAAACAACCTGGAGTGTGCTCTTTCAGAAATACCCATGGTGTCTGTGAGAAGAGTGGGTTTCAAACCTAGAGTATGATGGTGGTTAGACACAGATACCAGGAACACAAATTGCAAAGACTACTCAATCTTATGGTATTTTAAGGCCTTTATTTCCCCCTTTCTCTTCCTTAATTCCTCACTCTAGCTCAAGTCTTGATTGCCACAGCTAGCTTTCCCCTGAATCCGTAGTCTTTCCACTGTTAACCAGATGTCTCAGTCCTACTAGTTCCTTCCTCTTTTAGGTATCTACCTGTCCTTATCCATGTCCCTCTGATGTGTGCTTTTAATGTTTTAAGTCCTGAAGTATATTAGATCTGTCAGATTTCCAAAGTGCTGATAGATGCTCTTTATCTAGGAAGGTATCCTTTCTAGATAAAATAGAGGGTAAAGGCAGACCATGCTTTATTTCATTTTTTGTCCTATTCTAAAACTACTAGTTGGGGGACAAAAAGCATGAAACCAGAGGCAACCTCATGGGTCCTTTTTCCACCCAAAAAAATAACTTTATAAAAAATTAGTCTATCAAAAATCAACCTTCTATTCCTCAATTTTTATTCGGGTTCTCTGAAACTGACATTCTACCTACTGGATGTGGTGTCTTCAAATGTTTCAAAGTGGAATGTCTTTCCCTTTTACCAGTAATATATGGTCTCTTGCCTCCACCTTTAAGAACCTCTTACTGCTAAGTTCAGGTGCCAATTTCTCCACAAAACCTTTCCTAATATCTCCAGTTATTACAGCTCTCTCCACCTTCAAATTGTTTTGTTTTCTAATCTTTATGTATACTGTATCTCGTGGTGGAACACAAACATCTTAAGAATAAAGGCTATTTCATTTTAGTCTAACATAATGTGCTAGACAAATTGTGCTACTTACTTTGTTGTTTAAATGATTTCACAATGTGTTAGTGATGATTTTGAAGTAAATTTTGCCTTCTTATGCTAGGATATTTCAAGTAAATTCGATTCAACAAACATTTGTTAAATACATACAGACATCTGAGAACATTCTCTGTTCTCAGATATTGTGTCCTGTGAATTGCTTGTCCTCATTTCTGTCATTGTTGTTGTTATCATCATAACCATCACTGTTATATCTTTCTCATCTTTTAGATGGGGTTCAGATAGAAACACTCAGGAAAATTCATTATCCTACTATAGTTTCTGTATACTTAATGCTCTGCTGGTGATTGAGCAGATAGATAATATTACTATTTTGTAATTGAAAAATGGTATTACTATCTGAGCTGATTTTATGTAGATATACTAAAAGCAACTTTGAGACTACTCCAGTGGCCGACAGAATGATATACACTTCATTCTGTTCCCACAGGGTTCTAATTTCTTCTGCTAGGTGAGATTATAATCACTAAGGTTAGCTGGAAAGTAGTGATGCATATGTCAGACTTCTTTCAACGTACTGGTTAGATTTTACCCTACAGTTATTTTACCTTTTTTTTTTATTTGTTCTAAAAATCTAAAACATGGCTGTCTGGTAGAAAGGAAGATGAATAAACTGAAAATTTTGTGTGACTAAAAATTGTATCACCACAGCATTTATTTAAGAAGAAAAGCAATTATAGTAGATTCACATTGAATACCCCTAATTTTTAAAGTGAATGGCATTTGTTAAACTAAAATTTTTATATTTTTTGGAAAATTATCTTAATTTATAAATTATAATTGAACACATAAAAGTAACATTCCATTATGTACAAATAACATGACCTGGTTAGTCTTTCCACTATTGAGGAGCATTTGATCCAAAAAGAAAACAGTAAAAAAAAGTCTTGCCTTAATTACTGCAAAACCTCTCTCACCTGAAGGTTATAATTAAGCATGGATATATTCAAATATAGATATATACTTACACATATACATACATATCTACATATATAAACATATGCTTTACCTAAAAGATTATATTCCTAATCTTTTTTTTATATTTGTATGTATCTCTTATTTCTTATCCCTCCTGACTCCTCTACTTTCCTTCTACCTGCTACTTTGCCCTCCTATTATTTGACTCGGTCCCCCTCCAAAAATCCCTCCCTTATCCTCCCACTCCCATAAATCTAAACCCCCTTTTATGTTCCCCTTTCACCTATTTCCTCACTCTCCCCTCTAAAGATACTTCCTTTATCCCCCCAAGGATATCTCCATTATCCTCCCATTCTCATTAATCTAAGCACCCTTCTATACCCTTCTTTAACCTATTCTCTCATTCCACTCTAAAGACCCCTCCTTTGTAGCTCCCCCTACCTGTTCTCTTACTGTTTTATTTCTTTCTAAATTTAGAAGTTTTATATTCTTTTAGATGTATATGTGTTCCCTCTTAAACCCATTCCCAATGTAAGTAGGCTTTCAGCTCTCCCCTCGCATCTAATTCCTCTAATCTAGTTCTTCCTCTCGCACTTTACTTATATAAGAGAATTACTCGTTTTAGCTGTTCCTGAATGGTTTTACTTTTTAAAGTCATATCATACTCACATCTACCCCAATCTTTCTTACAAACTACCAGATTACTAATAGCAATCTTAGACATACATTTTATATGCATAAAAAGTAAACAGTTTGTCTTTATTGAGCCCCTTGTAATTGGTCTTTGGTATGTCCCTTAAGTTTCTCTAGGCTCAAATCTTCTATTGAGTTCAGGTTTTATTTTTTTTAAGCAAGGTACTAAAAGTCTCATAATTCATTCAATATCCTTCTGTTTCTCATTCAGAATTTTTAGCTTTGTTGGGTATGATATTTTCAGCCAGGACCCCAGTTCTTTTACTCTTTGATATATAGTGTTCCAAGACTGGTGGTCTTTTAGTGTGACCATTGGTAGGTCTTGTGTCAGTCTAATTGTGGCACCACCATATATATATATATATTTTTTTTTTTCTTGTTGCTCATATTATCAGTGTTTTTTTTTTCTATTTCTACTTTCCCCTCTTGTACTTATGCTTCAGGACAATTATCTTCAAATATTTCTTGTATTATTGTATCAAGATTCTTTTTTTTTAATTATACCTTTCTGGTAGTTTGATTACTCTTTTGTTTTCTCTTCTTGATCTCTTCTCTAGAAAAGTTGTTTTTTCTATGAGATATTTCACATTCTCTTCTACTTTTTTATTCTTTAAATTTTGTTTTACTATTTCTTGATCTCTTATTACTTCACTGGCTTCCCTTTGCCTAATTGTGATTCCAATTTTTTTCTTTCTATAAAAAAGGAATGCCATAAATACATTTTGGCGTATATAGGGAGTTTCTTTTTGTCATTGACCTCTTTGTGGTATATTCTAGAAGTGAGATTTCAGCGTCAAAGGGAATGTACATTTTGGTCATTGTCTTTTACACTATTGTAATTTGCTACAGATTGATCTTAAAATGGGTTAATTTTCAGATCTAGCAGCAATGCATTGATAATTCTGTCTTTCCACAGACCCTCAAATCGTGACTTTTACCATCTTTTGTGGCACTTGACATTTTACAGGAAGGCAATTTGGATTGGAACAGTGGGGCACCATAGAAATTGCCCAGTATACAAAATCATGCTATTCACTTCAATCTCTGCCCTCACTATTATCAGTCTCCTCCCCAAAGCAGCCGGGATAGAGTGAAAGGAGTTCATGGTAGGGCACCACCCCAGGGGCTGTGGAGGTGGTGTAGCTCAGAGGCTGCTTCCAGAGCTACAGCTGCACGTGCTTCAGGCCCCAGGCCCACTTGGTGGGATGAATTAAGCAGTAGAATAAAGCGGGAGTGCAAAGCCTGCTGTGCCCTGCCTGGATCTGGGCCACAATCCTAGTTGGTGGTTCTTGGGAGAGAAGGAGTGCTGGTGTGGCAGAGCTTGCTGTATAGATGTAGCTCTGAAAACAGCAGCACAGTCCCTCAAGCTTGGGACAAAGTACTCTCTATTCTACAGGCAGTCATAACCCGACAAAAAGCTCGAGGGTCAAGTAGTTGGCTGGGAACGTGAACAGGCAGTGAAAATGGTCTCAGATTCAGACTCAGACTTTGGAATCCTTCTTTGGGGACAAAGAAGACCAAAACATACAGCCAGAAGAGGTCAACAAAGTAAAAGACCCTACATCAAAAGGCTCCAAGGCCATGGAAGAGCTCAAAAAGCATTTAGAAAAGCAAGTAAGAGGAATAGAGGAAAAATTGGGAAAAGAAATGAGAGTGATGTGGGAAAACCATGAAAAACAAGTCAATGACTGGCTAAAGGAGATCCAAAAAAAATACCAAAGAAAATAACACCTTAAAAAATAGACTAACTTAAATGGCAAAAGAGCTCCAAAAAGCCAATGAGGAGAAGAATGCCTTGAAAGGCAGAATTAGCCAAATGGAAAAGGAGGTCCAAAACACCACTGAAGAAAATGTTACCTTAAAATTAGATTGGAGCAAGTAGAAGCTAGTGACTTTGTGAGAAATCAAGATATTATAAAACAGAGCCAAAGGAATAAAGAAAATGAAGACAATGTGAAATATATCACTGGAAAAACCGCTGATCTGGAAAACAGATCTAGGAGAGATAATTTAAAAATTATTGGACTACCTGAAAGCCATGATCAAAAAAAGAACCTAGACATCATCTCTCAAGAAATTATCAAGGAGATCTGCCCTGATATTCTAGAACCAGAGGGCAAAATAGAAATTGAAAGAATCTATTGATCACCTCCTCAAAAAGATCCCAAAAAGAAAACTCCTAGGAACATTGTTGCTAAATTCCAGTGCTCCCAGATCAAGGAGAAAATACTGCAGGCAGCCAGAAAGAAACAATTTGAGTATTGTGGAAACACAATCAGGATAACACAAGATCTAGCAGCTTCTACATTAAGGCAATGAAGGTCTTGGAATATGATATTCCTGAGGTCAGTGGAGCCAGGATAAAAACCAAGAATCACCTACCCAGAAAAAAATGAGTATCATGCTCCAAGACAAAATATGAATTTTAAATAAAATAAAGTACTTTCAAGCTTTCTCAGTGAAAAGACCAGAGCTGAGTAGAAAATTTGACTTTCAAACACAAGAATCAAGAGAAGCATGAAAAGGTAAACAAGAAAGAGAAATCATAAGGGACTTACTAAAGTTAAACTGTTTTGTTTACATTCCTGCATGGAAAGATGATATGTATAATTCATGAGACTTCAGTATTAGGGTAGCTGAAGGGAATATACATACATACATACATATGTGCATATATATATTCATATATATGTATATATATATATAT
>JAQQSZ010018273.1:0-10612 GCA_028646595.1 Phalanger gymnotis | reverse complement strand
TTCCTTCCTTCCTTCCTTCCTTCCTTCCTTCCTTCCTTCCTTCCTTCCTTCCTTCTTTCTTCCTTTCTTTCTTTCTTTCTTTCTTTCTTTCTTTCTTTCTTTCTTTCTTTCTTTCTTTCTTTCTCTCTTTCTTTCTTTCTTTCTTTCTTTGTTTCTTTCTTTCTTCCTTCCTTCCTTCCTTCCTTCCTTCCTTCCTTCCTTCCTTCCTTCCTTCCTTCCTTCCTTCCTTTTTCTTTCTATCTTCCTTCCTTTCTTTCTTTTTCTTGTCTCCATCCTTCCTTCCCTCCCTCTTTCTTTTTTCCCTCCCTGCCCCCTTTTATTAACAGGAAATATAAAAGTTCTTTAGGACCATATGGTTCCTTTCTCTCTTACTTTATGAGTTTATATTAAATAAACTGTTGAGAATACTAACACAATAGCTCAGAGCCCACAGGAAAATTCCTAACATTTGGGCAGGGCTTTAGATCCCTATTCTAATTTAAAATTATGTTTTTTCTAGATCATAATAAAAATAGTTTATAGCTAGCTTTTATATAGTACTATGATGTTTACAAAGCACTTTGCATATATTATTTCACTTGATCCTCTCAACAATCCTGTGCAATTGGTATTATTTTTATCCCTATTTCATGGATGAGGAAGCCAATACTTTGAGAGAATGACTTGCTTGTTCAGAGTCACACAGCTTAAAAGTGTCTAAAGCAGAAGTTGAACCCAGGCCTTCATGGCTCCAAGTCCAGAACTCTATCCATTGTGTCACTTACTCCAAACCTCTTTATGATTTTGGCAAAAATTCATGTTACTGGAAATTTGGGGATTAAAATTGAATAGAATACATAAAAGCATCTGCTAATAAATGGGAAGGCCCTAGAAAAAGAGTTTTGGGAGAAAGTAGTCATTTTCCCCAAAGTTCCTATGATCCTTGAAGAAGTAAGTATGACTGGTAGCTTCAGTCCAAGATGCTGAAGTGGCTGGAGACACTCCCCTCTCTTCTTTCTCTGACTCAGTTCAGCTTTCCTTCCCTCCCCAATCCCCATCCCCTTTAGCCTATTACCCTTGTGACACTTATTTCTTGCTGCTTAGTTCTTAAGGTCTTCTTCCCTCTCAATTTGTGTGTCAAGACTACATGTGTCTCTTTTGTTTTTTGGAGGGGAGAGGGCAGGGCAATTGGGGTTAAGTGCTTGCCCAAGGTCACACAGCTAGTGTGTCAAATGTCTGAGGTCATATTTGAACTCAGGTCCTCCTGACTCCAGGGCTGGTGCTCTACTCACTGCACCACCTAGCTGCCTACTATATGTCTCTTTAAGAGATACACGGTGTGGAACAATTCTCCCTTCTTGTTTAAAGACTAAGGTAGTCTGAAATAACTCAGGAAAGAGAATATTTATCTCTGATCTGGAAATAAAGTGAGCATGTTAGTTCTCAAACCCCTAACATACTCAAATGACTTTTCTGACATTTATCTATCTATCTATCTATCTATCTATCTATCTATCTATCTATCTATCTATCTATCTATCTATCTATCTATCATCTATCTATCTATGCTTTGGCATGGATCTGTGATTCAAGTCGTATAGAGAACTCCTGACCCATAATCTTACTCCATGGATGCATTCAGAAACATTTGTAACTTAGACATCTCAAAAGTTTTCAAGGTATTGAGAGGTTAAGTGATTTACCAATGTGTTGGATGCAGGACTTGATTGTCTTTCTGATTCCAAGAATTGTCCTCTATACCAAAGGATGGCCCAAAGAATGCCAGGAACAGTAGTAGCACCACAGAAACTACCAGGAATGCTTCTGCCCTATCAATGGTTTCAAACCTTGTGCAGATAGCCCTTTATTTCCACCACCACCACCACCAACTGGTGACCATCGACCAACAACACAGAACTCAAGCCAGGCATCCTGAAGGAGCGACATCCTGAGTGGTGGCATGGGCTAGGTGGGTCAAACCATCACTACCATCTCACAATCACCATTTCCCACAGATCCAGGTGAAGACAGATCAGTATCCTATGCCCAAGAACCTTGGGAATAGTAGTAGACCTTAGACTACCAGTGCAGTTCCTACAGCCATCCCAAAGAGCTATCCTTGTGAAGTTATGAACTGGTAACTGGCTTTTTAGATGCTACAGACACAGCTACTGAAAATCCCTCAATTTTTTTTATTACCACCAAAGTTTTTGGTGCCATCAAATCATCAGAAATGAGTACAGTTATATCAATGGAAATGATGCTAAAGAAGATGAAACTTTGCTGGCACACCCTAAGAACGACTGGCCTTTCAATTTGACTTACCACCGAAACTTTCTATATCATATATGGTTTCCTCTCTAATGGAATATAAGCTCCTTGGGAGCAGGAACTATATTTGCTTTTCTATTTGTAACCCCCCAAACTTAGTACATCACTTTGTACATAGCAGACATTTGACAAATATTCATTCGTATATGCACTCATTTGGCCACCCGACCTTTCATTGAATTGACTCAAGGAAGTTAAATGCTGAGGTGACATGTCACAGAGCCCAGGACTCCAGCTAAAGAGATCATCTAACTTCTTTAGCTTCTCTTTTGACTAATTTAATATTATTCATACTTAATAAGTAATATTAGCATAATTTGTGGCTTAACATGAATCAAAAACACTTTCAGCTTGTAAGTAGTACACATTAAAAGTGTACCCTTTTATACATATTAATGTTAAAATAGATATTTAATGTTCATCTAAACTAACCAACTTAAATGACGGTACTACAATAACCTTTAAAAAGAACATTAGAATTTCATTTTTTATTGGTAGAATAAAATGAATACTGGTCTACGACCTTGGTAAAAATTACAGAAGTTTCATTATTTTATAAGTGACCAGTGGTTCTTTAGTAATATATACATATATATATATTATATATATACACATATACATATGTATATATATGTATATATATACACATAAATATTTTATTAAATGTTATCTTAGGTCCCTGATACATTGCAAATTATACCCACATATTCATGATTGGGATTACTCCAATGTACAGATGATACTATCCTGGCAATTTATATTAGTTATTTTAGTCAAAAAATAAGAAACAAAACAAAACAAAAACAAACAAAACCTTCCCCAAGATGCCAACTTCAGCCTCCAGGAATGCTGGTTGTGAAAGTCTGACAAAATAAGCTTTTAAATGTACCTTAAACTTAGAGGAGCTTTATGCACAGGAAAGTAGCTCATAATTTGTCAAAATTATATACATTTCCTCCAGCCCTGGACTGCTTTCTTTTCCCTTCTTCTTCCATCTCCTTGCTGCTGCACAAGCTAGTCTGAGTACCCTGAATACACTCCATGTTTTTCTACCACCTCATCTTTTTTCAGTCTGTCTCCTCCAGCTAGAATGTTCTCTGCTCTCATCTCCTGTTAAAATCCTACTCATCCTTCAAGGCTCAAATGTTGTGACATCCCTCCCTCTACAGCTTCAATAGCTGGAACTTATCCCTGATTAGTCCCATTCCTTCACAAGGGTATACATTTCTTCTCCGAACCCTTGAACACAGTATGTAATTGCACAAAAGATATATGATTTTGTTGTTTATGAAACTCCTGAAATGAGTAATTCTTACATCGATAGAGATCTCAACCTATCCTTAGTAGATATGTAGGTCATACACAGACTTCCCTGATTTCCTATTAAGATCATTTTCTCTGGCTGTCCCCCATCTCTGGAAGCCTTTCTCAACCCCTCTTAATTTCAGTACCTTCCCTCTTCTAATTTGTTATTATTGAATTTTATTAATTTCATTTATTCAATACTTATTATTTCTTAATAAATTCAATTTATTAAATAATATCATTTATTAAATCATTTATCCTGTATGTAGCTTGCTTTGTACATAATTATTAGCATGTTGTCTTCCCCATCATACTGTTAGCTCCTTGAGGGCAGAGACTGTCTTTTGTCTCATTTTATGTGCCCAGCACTTGGTACAATGCCTGGTACATAATAGGTACTTAATAAATGTTTCTTGATTGTTAAAGTCAAGATTTATATTCAGGTTTACCTAACTCTAAGATAAGCCTTCATCTACTAACCCACACAGTTTTTATTACATACAGGAACACACTGTATGTGATAGGCATTTAATACATGCCTATTGATTTGGCTTTGTACCACTCTCAAAGCACCTATCACATCCTATATGGCCCTACAGTAACCTAAGCAATTCTAGCTAGGTGGGGCAGTAGAAATGGCACTGGGCCTCAAGTAAGGAAGATCTGAGTTCAAACCCAGCTTCAGATATTTACTAATTGTGTCACCCTGTACGAATCACTTTACTTCTGTTTGTTTCAGTTTTCTCACCTGAAAATGGAGATGATAAGAGCACCCATCTCCCAAGGTTGTTGTGAGGATCAAATGTGGTAATATTTGCAGGAACATTTAGAACAGTGCCTGGCTCAGGATAGATGCTACATACAGTAAATTGTCTCAATCCTAATTCTCTTCCCCTTCCCCTTTATTCACCCAACTTGGTTAAAAATTTATAGAGAACAAGTATCATTTCTTAATCACCATCCTCAGCTTTGAATCAACCAATCAACCAATGAACACACATTTTTAAGTGCCTCCTATACATTAGATGTTGAATAAAAGTGGGATTTACATTCAAGTGGGTAGAGATAACTCACATTACATATGGAACAAAATTTTGGTTTAGGTAGCAATAGAGACTGAGAGAGAAGTAGAGCAGCAATAATGAAAGAGTAAGAAGTAGGAGAAGTGGCAGGAGGGAGTTTGAAGAGGGAGGACAGTAATTTATTTCTCAAGTACTCATAATGTGTGGGCACAGGTCAAGAATCCTGTGCTGGGCAAACTGCTGGCCTGGTAGATGGCTTTGAAAGGATGTGAAGCACGTTCAAATCTGAACACAGGTATATAACTAAAAATGCACTTTTGAGATACCTTACATACATATAAGTTACATATAATATGTAATAATTATGTAGTATAATACATAATTATATAACAATGTATAATATTTGAATACATTTTACATATGTGTATATGGTATCCTAAAAACTTTAGTGCAGCTTTAAACATTTAAAGGTAACTAGATGGTACAATGCATAGAGTGCCAGGCCTGGAGTTAGGAAGACTCATCTTACTGAGTTTAAAGCTGGCCTCAGATACTTACTAGCTGTGTACCCTGGGCAAGTTACTTTACCCTGTTTGTTCAGGCTACTAAGCTTTCAAAGTTTGAAGTGAGTTTTCACTCACTTATCTACCAATTATGATAGTCTGCTCCCAAGGGAGAGGCCTCTGTTCATAGTATATCCTCAATAAATAACTCTTCTATTGAATTAAAATATGAAATAGATGCGCTTTGTATTTCATAGGCAGCTAGTTGGTATGGGAGATAAAGTGCTGTACTTGAAGTTGGGAAAACCTTCCAATGTTGTCTAAAATACTTATTACTAGAGTGACCTAGTAGTTAATATAAGTACAGTTGTTTCTCTCAAAAACTTAAAATAATCCACTGTACTCCTTCTAGTTCCCTGAGACACCCTAGGGAACTATTGTGCACATTTTGGGAACCAGGCCTCTATGGCATGCTGCTTGTCTGAATTTGAATTAGTATTCAACAAATATTTACTGAATGCTGACTGCATCCTTAAAAATGTGATTTTCCACAGCTGATACAAAGGAAGAGACAGTATGGCAAAATAGATGGAGCTGACTCTCTCATTTACTACTGTGTAAAGCTCAGGAAGTTGTTTTACTTTTAGAGGTCCCATTTAATTCAGGTACAAGATTAGGGGTTTGGATAAGATGTTGTGTAAGGAACCTTTCACACTAAGCACATATGAAATACAGAAGAATTTCCAGTCTCACTGGGAAGAAAGCTAATAACATAACCATAAGTTGTTGTGGGTTTTTTCTTTTATGGAAGAAAGGAGGCTTTAAAAAGTTCCCCACCTCCACATCTTATCTGTAAAAGACCTTGCAATTCTTGAAATGTATGAAGAATTATAAAGCACTTTCTGCCTTGACAAAATGGGACTGGATACACTAGTGCTTTAGATTTCATTGACCCAGTTTCTTGGACAAAATATCATTAAAGAGGAAAGGTGGTGATTATAGGGTACCGTGGGGGAAAGTAGAGATAGCCATCCTGAGACATCTACACATGAATTATTAACTATAAAAGATCCGACTGCATATACAAATTATATACAAATTAAAGCATTTTCCTAGGCACACATTAGGAGTGAATTTGCAGATGAGAATTTTTGAGTGTGTTTCAGAGATTTATAATAATTTTCTATTTGTCATGCATGACACTCCAGTTCCCATCTCCATGCTTTTACATTGGCGTGTATCTAATGAACTACCTCCCCATCTTTGACTTAAAGAATCCTACTTCTTCAAGATACTTCATACTGTTTCAAAGAAACTTGTGAAGAATAGTATAAACTGATGAGAACTAGAAGGACAGTCTAACACTATAACATCAGTACTGTGAAAGGGAATACTTCTAAACAACTTAAGAACTATGTTCACCAGAATGATCAACCGTGTCATGAGAGGATAAATAATGAAGAATTCCATGTACCTCATGACAAAGAGGTAACAGACTCAAGATGTTGAATGAGATATACATGTTTGGATATGACCATTATAGGAATTGGTTTTGCTTAATTGCACTTTGTGTTAGAAAAGTTTTATTTTGGCAAGGGGAAGGAGAAAAATAAATACTTGATAATTTAAGAAATAAAATTCAACTTAAAAGACAACTCAAACACTATCTTCTACATGAAGTCCTAGTCAAGAGTTTTGACTGGGAATGGTTTCCATTGAGAAACTGGGCCTTTGCATCATAACAGCTTTCTTGATTGCCTCAACTGTCAGTCCTCTCACAAACTACTTTATTTTTAATTACTTTGAATTTATTTGTATTTACTCATTTTATAGTTATTCTGCATGTATTAAATGTATGCACTTGTTTCTCCCACTAGAATGTAAGTTCTTTGCAAGCAGGGATAATTTAATTTATCATGTTTACATTGGTAGCACTTGGGATAATGCTTGGCACCTACTAGATCCTATCTAAATACTGATTTATAGATTCTCTAAAGTGGGTAGTTCAAGTATTAATGTACTCATATTATAGATGGGGAAACAGAAACAGACAGGGCAAGCGTCTTGCTTAAGGTTATTGAGTGGCCTGGCCAACATTTTTCCACTCTTCCAAACTGTCTACCGAAAGTAATGCATATAATACTCAATTATGTAGAGGCCTAATCATATTTATACATATATGCTGATTTGACAAACAGGCAAAAACATTACTGCAAAATGAAAATCATCTTCCAAGGCACACAAAAACATAGGAAAAACTGGAAGTTTTGTGGTCACAAATTTTAAGGGTATTATCTGAGTATGTTTTTAGTTACTTGAATTTTTTCCCATTTGATTTGATCTCTTACTGATTTAGTTTATTGTTTTAGTGTTTATAATTATTTTATGCAATGATAAGTACAAATTATCATTAGGACTGAAGCTAATTCAAAGGTTCTTTTATGGTTTCTAAAAATACTGCCTTCCTACTATAATGCTTATATTAGTTATAAAAATTTTTCCTTCTTCCTTTATTAAGTTGGAAGAAGGCACATGTTCTTTATCTGTAGGTCATGGAAAACAACTAAAATTAAATAACAAATAAGATGAATTAA
This sequence comes from Phalanger gymnotis, assembly GCA_028646595.1. Lineage (NCBI taxonomy): Eukaryota > Metazoa > Chordata > Mammalia > Diprotodontia > Phalangeridae > Phalanger > Phalanger gymnotis. The sequence goes on along the minus strand of JAQQSZ010018273.1, from coordinate 2,878 downwards.
AAAAAGACAGTACTCCCATAAAAAATTAACCAAAACTGTTTTATTAAATATTAAGTAGAATTGCATTGTGACTAATTTTAACCTTATGGTTTTAAATCAAATAACACACAGTGGGCATGTTGTGTGTTTTTTTCAAGAATGCCCCTGACTTGGTGAGATAGCACCTACTATTATGTGGAGTTCTATAGGGCTCCAATTCTTAATGCCCCATCCGTTATGGAGGTGGGCTGACTAATTTGTTGTTTCAGACTAGAACTTAAATTTGGGCCCTATAGAAACTGGAAAATGGGCTGCTCCTGATGGGGTGCTTGGGTATTTGTGCTTGGGCCATAATTCTAACATTTCTCCTTAGCCTCTGCTTGAGTGCCTGTGCCTGGACCCCTGTTCTAAAGTCACATCTCTCCCTAGCTTCAAAGAATTGGCGCTAGCAGTTCTCTCCAGTTCAAGGGCAGCATGCCTTAGCAAAACACTTATCTTTCCTCTTGATATTACAGCCAGCTGTGCCTACCTACAGAATGTATTAGTCTGGACTCCCTGTGTATTGCTAATTGGCTGTGCACTAGGACATAACAATATTTACTACTTACTGACCTTACCGATATGTATCCTAGACATAGTCAAATGTATACTCCCTTAGGTTCATTTTGTCTAACAAGACATTTGACAGAAGCAACCTGGACATCTTCAGCCAGCCCTGACCTTTGGTTGACTTAGTAGCATTTCACAGTCAAAACCACACCCCCAGGTAGCCCCCTCCTTGGGCTATTTCCCAGTGAACTCTGGGTAAGATACCTGAGCAGTAGATACAAAAAGTGCATGTTCCTTTAAGAACTGACCACCCCTTAACCACTCCCTAATTCCACCCCAAAACACCTAGGTTTCACCCTCAAATCTCATATTTAAACTTTCCTTGTAGCCCTATAAGGTCGCAGGTTCCCTAAGAACTCTTGCCTGCTGTAAAACGTAATAAATCTTTGCCACCTTGACTTGAAGAATGTTTGAGATGATGAATTCGTTCCAGATGGCCCCAACCCTCTCCAATACTCAGGTCTTTGAGGGGCACTCCCCCTCAATGACCCCATTTGGGAACTCCAGTCTTGGGGTTCTTGGACCTGAGCTCCCCCATCCCTCCACACTCCTACTACTGGTTATGATTTCCCTAGATCAAATGAGATAATATATGTAAAGTGCTTAGCACTGTACTGGGGGCACAGTAGGTGCTAAATAAATGTTTGTTTATTTTTATTCTAGTCTGGACGTGAATTTGGAACTTAAGTTATGGTAACAGTTGTGCAAATCAGCATAGAACATGAAGGATATCACTTCCATGAATGAACGAATGCCATTTTCTTCAACTGACTTGTGAGTTTACTATGCCATAGTCCAGGTAATTTCTGGTTTGTTAAAGAATCACAGAATTTGAGTGTAAGAAGAGACCTCACCAGCCAGCTAGTACAACCCATATGACAAGGATACCTTATCATCTTTACAGGATGTTGTGGTGAGGTCTTCCTTGCTCTGTAATACACAGGTTGTCAGGGGCTGAGGGTACTTCAGAGGTGTGCTTTTATCAGTAAAGCAAAAGAGAAGTTGTTTCATAGCCTTAGGGCAAGATATGAAAGAGATGACAGGAAAACTATGACAGACAAACTATGACTTACTAGTTCCAATTCAGGACATAGCTTCCTAGTGCAGTGACCAGCCTTGTTAATGGGCTCACTACTAGCAGCTATGCTGTTAAAAAGTACCAGATACACAGGTCGCATCCTGAAGAATCCAGCCAATGTAATAATGAAATCATTTTCTAAACTAATAAGGTAGATGAGTAAGAACTGACTTTCAAGCCATGGAAATAAGAGAATGGGTAAGTGAGCAGAAAACTTGTACCACAAAGCTAGGTGAAATTAAATATGGCATGAGGGTAAAATGGCAAGCCACTGGAGCTAGGGGTAAGAATAAGAATAGATTAATGAAAACAGGAGAAGAGGAGGCAGAATAAACTAGCAGAGGAATTGTATGTAGATTAAGGATGATCTGTGGGAATGAGTACCTTTAATATTCGGCACCTGCACCCAACCACTGCCTCAATCACCTTTTCAAAGAAGGCTCATCCCAATACCTTATGGGGAGATTGTTTTTGACTCTTATATTAACATACAAAGGAATAAAATAGCCTAATCCAACACTGCTGCTGAACCCCAGGAAGTGGTTTTGGTTATAGATTAATATTAAGAATATGTCTTGGGGGGCAGAGCCAAGATGGTGGCTGGAAAGCAGTGACTGGCGTGAGCTCCACACCAAGTCCCTCCAAAAACCTATAAAAAATGGCTCTGAACCAATTCTAGAGCTGCAGAACCCACAAAGTGGCAGAGGGAAGCAGGGCTCCAGCCCAGGACAGCCTGGATGGTCTCGGGGTAAGGTCTGTCCTGCACGGAGCTCCCAGCTCCCAGTTGAGGGGAGGGGAGCCGAGCCCAGCAGAGCCCAGCAGAGCCCAGCACGCGCGGCGTGGACCGCGGACTGACCAGAACAGCAGCTGAGCGGAGAGTGCCCTAGCATCCTGAATTACTGAGCTGTGGCATGTACCAGACCTCACAACCCACAAACAGCAAAGACAACCGAGAAGGTTAGTGGGAAAAGCTGTGGGACTGAGTTTGAGGTTCGGCCACCGCCCCTCGGGCAGCAGAGGTGGGGCAGCTTTAAAAGTAGGCTGCAGTTGCTTCTGGCCCCAGGCCCACCTGGTGGGAGGAATTAAGTGGCTGATCAGAGCAGGAGTGAAGACCCTGCTGAAGATTTAAGCCCAGTCCAGGTAGGGGGTTCTTGGGGAAGGAGGAGTGCTGGTGAGGCAGCGTATCCGCCCAAGCGTGGAACATAGAACTCT